>JALPQD010000440.1:960252-1230252 GCA_023101885.1 Typhlomys cinereus | reverse complement strand
AAAAGATGCTTGACTTTGTAGAAACTGAGAAGAAAGGAAATTTTTACAGGTGATCTTCTAATACCTTAAGAACTTACTTCTTAAATGAATGGCTATGTCGCTATTTGGAAATTCCAAAAGTTAGTAGTTGCTTTGAAGGACTAATAATAATTTAGGGACTATAGTGACAGAATATGCCAGAGGGAAAAAAACGGACGGTTTGGGAGAAAAATGATTTTTAATAACTTTTTCCTCCTTAGGAGGGACAGAAGGCGAGGAGAACTTTCTGATAAAATGCCGTTATTTGAAATGGTTGCATAACATTAGTCAACCTGCAAGTCCTTCAGTATAGCTGTGATAGACCGAGGCTGTAATATGCAATGTCACTCGCGGCTAATCTCTTTATTGATTTTTTTTTTCCTCTCTGAACTTGCTGACGGACAAGGATTAGGTCTGGAGAAATAGTTGCAGTTCGGGTTCTGTTTGACAATATGTAGAATTTAAAACAACCTTAGAAAAAGAAGCATTGCGGGGAAGGGGGTTTAAATGGCTAGGGACAGCAGGAGGTGTGGAAGGGAGGTTGGGGGGACGGCTTTCTTATACCAGAGCCAAGAGAGACCGTGCCGGACAAGTGTCCTCTGTCCCTAGGGCCACGTGAAAGCCCAGGGTCAGCTGGCCCCGGTCAGCTACCAAGGATATGAAGTCAGAATCTGTGCCCTTCTGTCCTCATGCATCTTCTCTGTCCTCCGCATCCTCCTCCTACCAGCTCCGTCTGAGTCTCTTGATGCCTCGGCTTGCCCAAACGCTCTGTTTCCTCCGTGTACTAACGCTCTCTAGGCGCCCCTTGCACTCATCCTAAGGACAAACCCCCCAACCCATCTCCTTCCTTCCTCCTGTCTTGATCCATTTTTAAGAGGAGAGAAACCTAGTTGAGCTCACTTCAGATATGAACGGCCCGAGGTCCTTAGCTCCCCGTGGAGTGAAGCCAGTGAAATAGAATGACTGGAGGTGGGTGTTTCCTCTCGTGCTTGTTAGCGTGTGGAGATGGCAGAGTTAGAGTTCCCCTCTAAAAATAGAACAAATCTGAATAGAATAAAGATGCATGTAGGAGCAAAGCATTCACTGCAATCCCATCCTGTATTGTGTATCCCGCCTCAAGGGGTCCTCTCCGTCTTCTCTCTTTAGTCTTTCGGGAACTAACTAATATTCCACAGGAGACTTGGCTATCCATTAGGAATTATTTTACCCCAGCATACCAAATTAATGTGAATAGGTTCTATTTGAAGCATTATCTTTATATTTTTGATATCACATCACACAGGAAAATGGTATCTCTGTTAATTTACAAATTGTTTAATTATCAGTTACTAGGGGTGAGGCATGTCCTCTAATTGCTTTCTCTGTGAAGTGAGAAATAAGACTAAATTGCTAACTGTAATATTTTGGGTTTCATTGTACCCTGTCTTCTGGTGCCCCATTTTGAAAGGGCTCCACATAAGGAAAATTCCACCAACATCCATCCCTCCATCCATCCATCCATACATACATACATACATTCATACATAATCCATCCATCCATCCATTTCACTTATGCCAACAATGATAGGGAGCATTATGGGATAAAAATAATGAGATTTCAAAAGCCATATAATGTGCAATCATTTCACTGGGGAAATCAAACTTTTAGTCACTAAAATTTAGATATACAAAATAGTCACTAGAAAAAAAGAAAGTTGAATTGCCACAATGATGTGTATTTAAATACATCTTCAAATGATTAGAATATAAGATTTTGGGAGCCTTAACACAGTGTTCAATATATGTTTATTGAAACTCAAAACAAAGCGGAGCATATACTTCACTGTGACCATTGTAGACTGACTGACTAGGGAAGGGGTGATGTAAATTAGCTAACTTAAGCAGGGTTCAGTGTACTCTGGTAACTTTCTTTTCTCTCTTTCCTTCCTCCTTCCCTCTCTCCCTCCCCCTTTCCCCTCCCTCTCCCCTCCCTCCCTCCCCCCTCTCTCCCTCCCCCCTCTCTCCTTCCTCCCTTTCTCCTTCCTCCCTCTCTTCCTCTCTCCCTCTCCCCTTCCTTCACCTCATCATTCTTAACCATCTCCTCACTTTCTAAAACTTCCTGACAAGTCTTCTTTCCTGGGCCCTGGTTCTATCCACAACATCCCAAACCCTTCTCTAGAATCATAGACCTATCAGCTGCCCAATTAGGGGGCTCACTCAATCCAAAGAACCCTGCTGCTAAAATCTACCCATCAGCCCAATTCCCTTGCGTGTTAGCTCTCTAGACATTAGAGATGGTGATATTTAAACCACTAGCCTTTCTCCTTCGGCTAGACCTCAAATTGGGGACCAGCTGGACTCGCTTCTTCTGGGCACTCCTCTCACTGTCTACTTCTGAAGTCCTCCCACTTCAAAGCAGGACTTTTTTAAAAAATTTTTTTATTTTATTATTATTATTTCCGCTCATACAAACTTAATAGGTATACCGGTTCCCTTCCTCCCTCCTCCTCCCCCCATCCCTCTGCTCCCCTCCCCTCACCCCTCCCTCCCCATCCCCTAGTGCCTCTCCCCTCAATCCCCGGAGAATCCTTTAATGTGCATGCCAGACTCTCTTCTGGGCCCTCCTCTCCGATGACGTACAAGGACCCAGTTGCATTTCCCCAAAGCAGGACTTTTGTCTTGCTTTTGTTCCAGAAGAAAAGCTAGGAACTAGGAGAGCCAGGCCTGCTCACTGAACAGTGGTCTCAGAGCACTGCTACTGAAAAGACCTACTATGTGCAGCAGTGATTCTTGCCATTGGGTTTAGCCCAGTTCTAGGGCATGACTCATCAAGAATCATACCAGCAAGAGAAAAGAAAAGGGTAACCTGGCTGGAAAAACAGAAAAGAGAAGGTGGATATTTGCATTGAGTGACCTCCATATTGAAAGGATGTTCACTGAAGTGAATTGTGGGACCCAAAAGATGTCGAAGGCCTGAATTTTGCTTCCTGGTCAGAGCTTTTATCGGCGAATAATTATGTATGTTTGAATGAATGAAGTTGTACAGTTTTCTAACTGGCTAAAACTCCTAAATTGTAGATCCAATGTTTACCGTGAATCAGAACACAGGGCCAGTAGATCGCAGAGTAAAAACTGTCCTTGCTGGAGTCTCTTTTCAGACAGAAATTGCTCAGCAGCAGCGAGACGGGCTGACGGTGGCGGGGGTGGGGCAGTCTGACCCTCTGACTACATTCCAGCCCATTCTGTCACCAGAATATTTGTTCTCAAGTTCCAGGTCCTTTGTTCTGCCCTTTCTGAAAATGCAAATGGAATCAATTTCATAAATGACAAAATATTGATGTGTGAAGCACAAAATGGTCTTTTATTTTTGCTAAAGCAAGATTTTCTTGGGTTTGATTTTCCTCCTCTTGCACCTTATCTTCCTTCCTGTTTCCTATCAAAAAAAAGGACAGTTGTTAGGCTACTTCATTGTTCAATTCTTTATAGCATGTATTTATACAAACTAAGATGGTTTTGAGGTCCCTAGATACTATGATTTCATGGAACCACCATCACAGATGAAGTCCGTCATAGATGGAGTCCGTCATTGACCAAAAGTTGTTAAGTGATCCATGATGATGGATAATGATGCACCTGTATAAAGTAGGATGTGCGAGACATAAGGGTTTCTGGCAGTTGCTGGTCCTGAGCAGAGGCCTGAGCTAAGGGCTGTTGTCTTGTGGTGGAGTTAGTCCTGAGCACTAATGCCTGGAAACCGTGTTTGCCCTCAGAGAGACATCACCTTTTAGACACGCTAGAAGTAGACATCTCTGAGTTCAGAGCCTGGGTCACGTCTCCCCTAATTGGAAAGTTCTCTCCTTGGAAGGAGATGCCCAAGGAGAGAGATTTCCATGGATTTCTTGGCACTCTGTGGGGAGGTTCCTCTCCCTTACAAGAAAGACCACACCATCATCCCCTATCTGTGAAAATGGCGACTGCATCCATATTTTGAGGGGACATTGGGATACAGTTCATAGTAAGCCTGGAGGGTGTTTCTCTACTATTATCCTGGGCTGTATTTTGCACAGCTGTTCAGTGTGTGGGTTGAGCTTTCCCAGCTGTCATGAATATAGATTTGTAGCCGCTTTATCGTCTTACTTTGGGTTTGAACTTGGGTTCTCTTTTGCTCATTTCTTTTGTCTTTCCTCTGCACTGTCGTGTCTTAGGGACCCCAAAATTTCTTGTGTGGGCTTGGGGAGGTCACCTGGATTGCCTCATGGATTTCCAAATGCTCTTGAAGAGAGTATTCTGACATCTCTTTGGGAAGGCACCTTTTTCTCTCTTCCGGTGACCCCTGCCCTGTGTTCTCTGTCCCACCTCCAACTGTGAGGTTATTCTACTGTACCCCCTATCTGATGTGTGGAGCCTTTGCTCCCTTAGGTCTTGCACGCTTAGCCTGGTCTGACTGCAGCCTCACCTCCAGGGCCCTTGGTTCTCAATTTATTAGAGGAGAGTCACACTCTGTCCTCTGCTGCTTTGGGATGTGACGATGTCTTACAAGGACTTTTGGCAGTTGGCTCTTTATTTTATTCCACCTCTCCTGCTTAGGACTCTGGAACAAATCCCCGGAGTCAGAGGCCTGGGACTCAAAGCAACCTCTCCTGCTGCATTGGGAAAAACTTTCCAGTTATTCTGACCCATTGTCTTTGGCCCAAAGTTGCGCAGTGACCCTTTTCTCATTCCAGCAGTCTCATGGGTTCTTGGCACACGTGAACTTCTGGAAGGCCAAGAGAGGAGAGGCAGGTAACCCTGGAAGTGGACTGCTCATATTCTGAATTCTAATCAACACTTTCCCAGTTTGTACTGCAGCTGTCTTCCTGTCCCCCAGGACGTCCCCAGACATGCTTACTCCCCCCCCCACATGGTCCTTGTTTAGGTAGCTTATGCTTTCCCTGTACTCCTGGGAAGTCAATATGTAGGACTTACTTCAGATTCCTGTACACACCAGGGTTCTACATATCATCTTAATTATGATAGGAATGTGGACTTTGGTCCATGATCAGCTTGTCCTGTGAATGTTCGCTTTTGAAATGCCAGTTTCTTACAGCCTTTCAGATCTTTGACAATTTGTTTTCTGTTACCTCCTGCCGTTTTCACATGCATGTGTATATGGGATGTGTGTATGTATGTATGCATGTGTATGTGGAAGCCCCAGGGTAATATTTGGAAGCATCTTTTTAAAAAATATTTTATTTTCCGTGTGTGTGTGTGTGTGTGTGTGTGTGTGTGTGTGCGTGTGTGCATGCGTGTGTGTGTGTGTGTGTGTGTGTGTGTGTGTGTGTGTGTCTCAGAGGGCACTGTGTGTCCCTGTGGAGGACCAAAGGTGACTTCAGGAATCATCCTGAATTGCTTCCATCTCCTTCTTTGATGGTTCTTCCACCTTACTGTTTTGAGGCTGTGTCTCCACACTCAGAACTTGTTTATTGGGTTAGTCTGGCTAGCCAGCTTACTCTAGGGGACTCCCAGTCTCCTCCTTCAAGGATGGAATTACTACAAGTTGTCACACCCACTTGGCCTTTGCATGGGATCTG
Source organism: Typhlomys cinereus (assembly GCA_023101885.1). NCBI lineage: Eukaryota > Metazoa > Chordata > Mammalia > Rodentia > Platacanthomyidae > Typhlomys > Typhlomys cinereus. The sequence goes on along the minus strand of JALPQD010000440.1, from coordinate 1,224,685 downwards.
GGGATCTTAACTCCTTCAGCCCGACTTTTAACTGCTAAGCCATCTCCCTGTCATAATTCGCCTTCCTTTTGACAATGGGGAGTTGATACTATAAGGAAAGGAAACCAGAGTTTGTTGCCGAATCCCCCAGTGGTGCAGCCCTGGGAGGAGGTATTTCCAAGGCTCAAGGTGAATGGACGAGCCGGCGACAGGGTCACCAACCAGACCCCAGGAATCAGGTGAGGACCAAGCAGTGGACGAGATGCCACAGATTCAAATTTATTAAGGGTGTTTGGGCTTATATAGGGTCGGGGTCCAATCAGGTGTTGCCATCCCTCCTCCAGGGACAGCCACCAGTCATTTAACTGGTTACTAGGTGTCCTTTGCAGGGGCAGGTTAGACGGCCGCTTCCCATTGGTTGTTCATCCCTCGGCCTGCATGATTCTCTATTGGGATATGTCCAGGGCATGTCTGCACATGTCCAGGCTTGTCCGTAGCCGGGAGCCCGGGCTAGGGCCTCTCTAAATCGGTAGTGCCACAAGAGTTCAGGTGGGGTATATGAGTGCTGCGAGGGAGAGAAAGCCATTGTCTAGGCATGAGGGCGAGCGGTTCAATTCATGGTCAAAGAGTCAATATCGGTGAGTGGGAGACCAGAGCTCATTCTTCTGTGGCAAGAGATCAGGGATGGGGTAGAAGAGGCATCAGGCTTAACATATGAAAGAAGTCATTTGGCAGACAGATGGGCCGCCTCTCCCAACCAGGATTAAATGTAACAAAATAGAGCATGCATGTGAGAAAATAGAGTGACCACAAAAGTCTTCCAAAGAATGTGGGTGCTATAAAAGGCCTGTTCTGCCCAACTCGGTAGCTTGTTTTCACCCTCAGGACTGGTTTCTTCCTTCCTTCCTTCTGTGTGTGTGCGCGTGCGTGTGTGTGTGTGTGTGTGTGTGTGTGTGTGTGTGTGTGTGTGTGTGCATGCTCATATGTGTGCATATGTTTATGTGGGAACGGGTATGTGTGTGTGTGCACACCCCCAAAGTTGATGCTGTTGTCTTTCTCAATCACTTTCCCCCCACGTTATTCACTGAGGCAGGTTTCACAGAGCTATCAGCTCTCTAGCCAGCCATCTTGCCCCAGGATCCCCTCTGTCTCCTGAGTCCTGAGCCCGCTGTTTTCACCTGGATGCTGGGAACCCAAACTTTTGCCCTTATGGCTGCACATCAAGTACTTTATCCAGGGATTCATCCTGTCCCCCCTCTTCATTGTTAATGTGGTGCTGGTTGCCAGAGGGCAGAACTGTTGGGAAGGTGGTTCCGATGGCTTCCCTGGGGGCTGAGAGCAGTGCAGGGTGCCCTGGAGTCAGGCTGCTGGGCCCTCCAGCACCTCTGAGGAATGCCAGGGGAGCCAATGCAGCAGAGTATCTCTGTCCACGTGGCCGGCACGCCTGTGACTGGTGCTTGTGAGGTCACTCTCAACACACCAGTCGGATGATGTGCGCACGCCAGATGGGCGCTCTACCAACCGCGCTCCGCCCCCAGCCCCTTCTGTATTTGAGTGTACGGGATCCTTACAGCAACCCGCGAAACAGGTACTACTGCTCTTTCGTCTAATAAATGTGGGGGGAAACTGAGTCAGGGAGGAATGCAGAGGCCTGGCGGTAAGTAAAAAGGAGACTGAAACCTCAGCTTTTCAGTCTTGGGCCTCTCCTTCCCTGACATCACACATCTGCATGCACAGCGTTGTTCGTCCCTAGGTGTTACGAGGAGATAAAACAGTAATAAGCTTACATTCTAGTTGGGATAAGCTGCGAACAACATCCATTAGGACAGTCATTTGTGAGCTGATTGCTCCGTGCTGCTGATGGTGACCTTGAAGCGCTCCTCCGAGAGGACACACAGAAATTACAGGCTGCTCTGCGAAGTCTGGGATGCACTGTGGATTGAAGATAAGGCTGGAGAGAATCAAGGTCACGTACTTGCCCAAATTTGGGAAGCCCTGCAAACAGCCAGAGCTGTTTGTTGGGTGAGACTGAGCTGGAAGAAATTCCTGAGTCATCGTGTCCAGGGAAGGTCCAGGGCCACAAGCCCTGGCGTGGAATTGGTCCGACAAAGAACCCCACGCGCGGATGGAGGAGACGGCCGTGTGAGCCAGGAGAGTTCTGAAGGTCTACCGGAAGGCGCGTTTCATCTGCCCGCAGCTGTGGAATGTGAGCCTACCGAGGACATCACAAGAGGTTTTCCCAGCCTTTTTAACATAACCTAGAAGCACATCAAATGACAGGGAGAGAATCCCTCGCTGCAGCGTACTAGCACATAGCCAGAGGCGGAACCTGAAGAGTCAGTTCCACGCTCCAGTGGGTTGGCGGAGAGAGGGACTTGAGTATCAAGGCAGAACTCTTCCGAGCAGTGGCCCAAGGCACATGTGGCAGGCAGCCATTGATGCAAGGAGTGGACGCAACCCCAGAATGGGGTTAGTCCAACTTGGGAGGCCATTTTTGAAAGGCAGACAATGGGATGGGGGTGGGGCAGCAGAAACTGAGAACAGCCTGTCTCCTCCTAGGGATTCCCTCCAGCCTGAGGGATTCAGGAACCAAGACAGAGGCTCTAGTGGTTCGCTGAGACCAGGTGATGGCAGCTGGCCGGGGGGAGGTGGAGTCCTCGGTTGGGAGGAATGGGGCTGGGGGGTTGGGGCTAAAGGGGCCCTATCAGATCAGCTCTAGTCAAGGGAGAATGAGGAAGAAGCCCATTTGTCAGGAACCGCAGTGCTGGCCCAACCTAAGTCCCTACCTGTACTCGGCCATGTCGGCCATGCTAATGTATGAGACATCTTGGCCCTGCCCTTAAGTTTGCATAAGGGCAGCTCAGCTCTGAGACACACACACACACACACACACACACACACACACATACACACACAGAAAGAGAGAGAGAGAGAGAGAGAGAGAGAGATCTGCATGGAAACCTAAGGAAACATTGGTTGCTCATGATTAGATATCTGACAAAGGATGATATTGGTAGAGCAATGAGTTTAGTGGGAGGCATTTCCATGAGCACAGTGAGGGGTCGCCGCAGGAACATGGATAACTATGTGCAGTTGTGCTGCCAAAAAGTGTGTCTCGCCACAGCACTTCTTACCACTGTTACATTCCTGAGGAGGCGCCCAGTCTCATCACCCCCCCATGCACCTTTCCTATGCCCCACCACTTATGAGCTCTTGTACACTTCCAGGAGGGAATGTGATAGGCACAACCTCGTGCTGGTCTTGTGGGGGTAAAAGCAAGTGCTCTGATTTAAAGATGGCATGGCCATATTGGACAGAACCCTATAGCACTCCCAAATCTCTAACCATAAATAACCAACCAACAGTTCCTTTCCTTGCGTTTCTACATGGAGCAAAAGTTTTATCAACATTGACATATAGATTTATATCTAGTATCTCTCCTCTGTTTGAATGCCATAAACACAGCATATATTACCTGCTCTCCTACGCCTTGCTTATGTTCACTTAAATTGTCTTGTAAGGCTTTCTGTATCACTTCAGGAAAAGTTTTGTCTCTTTCAAACTGGCTGTACTGTCTTCCTTGGTGTGGATAGCCCATAATCTATTTAATCAGCCTTCTATTGATGGAAATTTAGGTTACTTTTTAAAACAAAGTGGCAATGAATAACCTTGTACATATGTCATTTCATACCTGTGCGATCGCATCTCTTGGATAAATTACTAAAAGTGGAATTTCTGGGTCAGGTTGAGCCTTTGTAATTTTGAAAGATGTTGATGAATTGCTCTCCAGAGAGGCTGAACAAATTTATAAAATTTATACTCCAACAGTAGCTCTGTGACAGTCTTGGTTTTTCCATACCGAAGCCATCCAGGGTGCTATCAAACTTCTGGTCCTTGGTCAAAATGATACTTGCAAATGACATGTCATTGCAGATTTAATTTGTAATTTTCTTGTACTGAGTACTCTTGAGCATCTTCTCATATATTTGAGACGTTTATGTTTCTGCAAATTGCCCATTCATCTCTTTGGCTCGTTTTTAAATTTGTGTTTTTCTTATTGCTTGGGGCATTTTGGTGTGTGTGTGTGTGTGTGTGTGTGTGTGTGTGTGTGAGAGAGAGAGAGAGAGAGAGAGAGAGAGAGAGAGAGAGAGAGAATATGCCCAAGTGTCTGTGTGTGCCATGGTATATATATGACAAGCAGAGAAAAATAAAATACTTGGAACTTGTTTCTCTCCCCTTCTACCATATGGTTTCCAGATACTGAACTTAGGTCGCTAGGTTTATGAGCAGGTATCTTTACCCTCTAGCCATCTTGCCTTCTGGAATTTTGATTTTTTATGTAGTCAAATTTATTAATAATTTCTTTTATGGACATTGAATCATAGTCACAAAGTCTCTCTCCCACCAAAACGCATAGGGACTTCCTCTTTGTTTCTTCTAGATTTCGTGACTTAGTTTTTTTCTCAAATAAATATTTGATGTATTTGGAATTTATTGTGGCTTCGGTTACATAGTAAATGTTCGTTTCATTTATTGCCAGATGGTTCCCTCATTTCTGGACAGCCGTATGGAAGAAACTCTCTCTCTTCCTACTGAGATTGCTGTTGGTACTATGAAGTAAATAAATGCCTCTGTAATTTGGGCCGATCTGGGTTTTGGGGTTCTGCTGGACCCCTTACTCTGTTTCACTGCACTGCTTACTTACTAGCCAGCAGAGATGGGCAGGGTCCTGTCGGAGAGGGGCAAGGCTGAGGGCTGCAGGTAAGTGGAGTGGTGGAGGACTGTCCCCTTCTGAGGGGAGGCAGATGGCACTGCACGGAGGAAGGAGCCGGGACAGCTCAAGTAGCCAGAGGAGTCACACATGCTGAGAGCTTCGCGGATTCTTGCTCCAGCCATTGCAGGAAGTGGAAAAGAATGGGCCCCGGATGCAGGACTCTTCCTTCTCAGATGTCCGCCTTAGGCGTGTCTCAGGGGTTAGGTGGGACTTTGAGGCTTCCTTCTGCCACTCTGCTCCGAAAACAGATCTCTGTGATAGCATTTGGGAGTACTCGCTCTCCAGAGGGGCGCCATCTGATTATTTGATACTTGTCTTTACTTACAAACCATCTCGGTGTACTCTATCTTTTGTAAGCAGGAGAAAAACTTACCAGGTCCTCTTCCATTTCTTTTTTTTTTTTTTTAATTTTTATTATTATTTCAGCTCATACAAACTTAATAGGTACACCAGTTCCCTCCCTCCCTCCTCCTCCCCCCGTACCCCCTGCTCCCCCTCCCCACCCCCCTCCCTCCCCATCCCCCAGTGCCTCTCGCCCCAATTCCCAGAGAGTCCTTTCTTGTGCATGTCTGATTTTCCTCTGGGCCCTTCTCTCCGATGACGTACAAGGACCCAGTGGCCTTTCCCTGAACCCTTTCCCGTGCTCCCCTTAGGTATAGGAACACTGCTGTGGCTGCCAATCCTTTGCCTCCAAGGATCTTGGTGCCTTTAGCAGATGCTAGACTTCGTGAGGTCAACAGTGTGTTGGACAATGCGCAGGGCATGCAAAGTCCAATTATGATTGCTTCAGCCCTAACTAGTATGGAGTATCTTACATATCATTGCTCCTCCCATCCTTTTGCTCTTACACTCTTACCACCCCCTCTTCCGCAAATTTCCCTGAGCTTCAGGATGGGGAGAGATTAAGCTGGCCTAGTTCTAGGTGGTTGATATAGAGTCTCTGAAGTTCTGGATTGTGGTTTGTTGATTTTCTTTTGCAGTTTTGCTGCTCCTGCAATGCCCTTCACTCCATCCTGGTGGGCATTGTATGTTACCCCCTGGCCAGAGACAAAAAGCTGTTAAACTAGAGTCTTGTGATAAAAGCACATTCAAAGGTAGATGTAATAAAAGTGGGAAACCACAGTGAGGGAGAGGTCTATCACCCATTTGCAAAATGGTTACTTTTTATCTGCCACACTATATGCCCTCCTCTTCTGGTGAGATCATACCCCATCAGTAGTAAATGATCAGGAACAAAAATCTGTGAACGTAATCAGATGTCTCATTACTTATTTGGGTCCTTGATGGAGGCCTATTTTCTCTGCTGTAACATGGTCCCTTCTCTCCTTGTTTCTGGTGTGGCCCTCCTACCCCATCCCTCCTGTTCATAATCCTTGCAATTACTGTCTCTAGGTGGGCTGGATGGGTTTGGTACTAGGAGCCACCTATTAGGGAGTACATACAGCGCTTAATTTTCTGGGTCTGGGATACTTCACTTAATATAATTGTTTCTAATGACATCCATTTCCCGGCAAATTCCAGTAATTCATCATTTTTGATGGCTGAGTAGTACTCCATTGTATAGATGTACCACAGTTTCCTTATCCACTCATCAACTGTTGGACATTTGGGTCGATTCCATGTCTTTGCTATTGTAAACAGTGCTGCTATGAACATGGTCGTGCTTGTGCTATCGAGGTGAACCTCTGCTGTATGGGGGGTTATTCCCAAAAGTAGAATAGCAGGATCATATGGCATTTCAATCTTTAATTTCTTTAAGAATCTCCAGACAGCTCGCCAGAGTGGCTGTATGAGCCTGCATTCCCACCAGCAATGTAGGAGAGTTCCCCTCTCTCCACATCCTCTCCAACATTTGTTGTTGTTTGTATTGTGGATTTTTGCCATCCTGACCGGGGTGAGATGATATCTCAGGGAAGTTTTGATTTGCATTTCCCTGATGGCTAAAGAAGTGGAGCATTTTTTCAGATATTTGTTAGACATTTTAATTTCATCCCTGGTAAAGTTTCTTTTAAGTTCCAGGGCCCATTTTTTAATTGGGCCATTGGTTTCCTTGGTGTTTAGTTTTCTAAGTTCTTTGTGCACTCTGGACAGCAGAGTTCTATCAGATATGTGGTTAGTGAAGATTTTCTCCCATTCTGTGGGTTGCCTTTGAGCTTGCGTTACAATCTCTTTATCCAAACAGAAGCTCTTTAATTTCACAAGATCCCAACTGTTGAGAGTTGGTAGCAGTGACTGTGCCATTGGATGTCTGTTTAGGAAATGTTGGCCTAGCCCAATCAGCTTGAGGGAGTTCCTTATCCTTTCAACTATGGTTTTTATAGTCTCTGGCCTGATATCAAGGTCCTTGATCCATTTGGAATTAAGTCTTGTACATGGTGACAAGTACGGGTCCAGCTTTAATCTTCTGCATGTGGAGATCCAGTTTTGCCAGCACCATTTGTTGAAGATGCTGTTCTTTTTCCATTGGATTCTTTGGGCCCCTTTGTCAAAGACCAAATGGCTGTAACTTTGTGGGCTTATATCTGGGTCTTCAATCTTTATCCATTGATCTGTGTGTCTATTTTGGAGCCAGTACCAGGCTGTCTTTATAACTATGGATTTGTAGTATAGACTTAGGTTTGGTATGGTAATCCCTCCAGCTGTGTTTTTGTTACTCAGGATTGTCTTTGCTATCCTGGGTCTTCTGTGCCTCCATATGAACTTTGAGATTGTTTGGTCAACTTCTTTGAAGAATTGCTTTGGGATTTTAATTGGTATAGCATTGAATCTGTATATTGCCTTTGGTAGGATGGTCATTTTTACGATGTTGATTCTGCCAATCCAGGAACAAGGGAGGTCTTTCCACCTTCTGGTGTCTTCTGCTATTTCTTTCTTTGGGGTTTTAAAGTTTTCATTGTAAAGGTCTTTTACCTCCTTAGTTAGGTTTATACCAAGGTATTTCATTTTTTTAGGGGCTATAGTAAATGGGATTGTTTCTCTCAAGGCTTTTTCACTTCTTTCATTCTGGGCATATAGGAAGGCCTCTGATTTTTGCACATTTATTTTGTATCCTGCCACCCTGCTGAACTTCTCAATTAGTTCCAGGAGCTTCCTGGTGGAGTTTTTGGTATCACTCAGGTATAAGATCGTGTCATCTGCAAATAGGGATAGTTTGACTTCTTCCTTGCCGATTTGAATCCCTCTTATGTCCCTTTCTTGTCTTATGGCTTCAGCTAAGACTTCAAGTACAATATTGAATAGAAGTGGTGAGAGTGGACAGCCTTGTCTAGTTCCAGATTGAAGTGGGAATGCTTCCAATTGTTCCCCATTGAGCATAATCCTTGCTGTGGGCTTGTTGTATACAGCTTTTATTATATTGATAAAGGTTCCTTCCATTCCTACTGTCTCTAGCGTTTTGATCATAAAAGGCTGTTGGATCTTGTCAAAAGCTTTTTCTGCATCTTTCGAGAGTATCATGTGGTCTTGGACTTTGGACTAGTTTACATGATGAATTACATTTATTGATTTGCGTATGTTGAACCAACCTTGTGTGCCGGGGATGAAGCCTACTTGGTCCCCGTGAATGATCTTTTTAATATGTTTTTGAATCCGATTTGCTAAGACTTTGTTGAGAATCTTTGCGTCTGTGTTCATCAGAGAGATCGGCCTATAGTTTCTTTTTTAAGTGAATCTTTATTAGGTTTTGGGATTAAAACGATATTAGCTTCATAGAAGGAATTTGGTAGTGTTCCTTCCTTTGCTATTTGATGGAACAGTTTAAGGAGTATTGGTGTTATTAACTCCTTAAATGTCTGGTAGAACTCTGTGCTGAATCCATCTGGTCCAGGACATTTTTTGGTGGGAAGATTTGAGATTACTTCTTCAATTTCCTTATATGTTATAGGACTATTTAAATAATTCACGACTTCCTGATTCAATTTAGGTAAGTTGTGTTTATTTAGAAATTCATCCATCTCTTTTGTGTTGTCAAACTTCACAGAGTATAAGTTTTTGAAATATGATGTTATAATTCTCTGGATTTCTTGGGTATCAGTAGTGATACCTCCATGTTCATTTCTAATTTTGTTAATTTGGGTTTTCTCTCTCTTGCTTTTGGTTAGTTTAGCTAGGGGTGTATCAATCTTGTTGATTTTTTTCAAAGAACCAGCTTTTTGACTGGTTGATTTTTTCTATCGTTTTCTTAATCTCGATTTCAGATATTTCTCCCTTTATTTTGCTAATCTCCTCTCTTCTACTACTTTTGGGATCAGATTGCTCTAGTTTCTCTAAAGCTTTAAGCTGCATTGTTAAGTTGTTTATTTCTGATGTTTCCATTTTTTTGATGTAGGCATTAAGAGCTATGAACTTACCTCTTAGAACAGCTTTCATTGTGTCCCAGAGATTTTGGTAAGTTGTATTTTCGTTATCATTCACTTTCAGGAAATCTTGAATTTCCTTTTTAATTTCTTCCTGAATCCAGTTCTCATTCAGCATCATATTGTTAAATTTCCAGGAGTTAGTGTATTTTCTCTTGTTTGATGTGTTGTGGATGTCCAGCTTTAGGCCATGGTGGTCTGATAGGGCACAGGTTAGAATTTCAACTTTCTTGTATATGTGTAGATTCATTTTGTGGCCCAATATGTGATCTATTTTGGAGAAAGTTCCGTGTGCTGCTGAGAAAAATGTGTATTCTTTGGTGCGTGGGTGAAAAGTTCGATAGAGATCTGTAAGGTCCATTTCTTTCAGGGTTTGATTAAGTTCCAAAGTGTCTCTGTTAAGCTTTTGACCTGTTGATCTATCCCATGTTGAGAGGGCGGTGTTGAAGTCCCCAAGAATTATCGTTTCGGGGTTGATTTCTTGCTTTAGACGCTGTAGGGTTTTCTTAATGAATGTGGAAGGTCCCGTATTGGGTGCATATATGTTCAGTATTGTGAAGTCTTCCTGGTGAATTGTACCTGTGATTAAAATGTAGTATTCATCTGTGTCTCTTATAATTTTCTTTGGTTTGAAGTCCACTTTGTCTGATAGCATAATGGCTACCCCTGCCTGTTTTCTGCTTCCATTTGCTTGTAGAATTGTTGACCAGCCTTTTATTTTTAGAGCGTGCCTATCTTTTGTGGTGAGATGGGTTTCCTGCAGGCAGCAGATTGATGGATTGTGATTTTTAATCCAAGTTTGTAATCTGTGTCTCTTGATCGGTGAATTAATTCCATTAACATTTAGTGTTATAATGGAGAAACTATTTTTAATTCCAGACATTTATTATGTTTAGTAGTTTTTATAAGTATATTGCTTCGCTTTTAATGGTGTTATATTTGCCTTCTGTTCTCCTGGATATGCCTGTTTTTTTCTTCACGCTTGAGTATCATTTCTAGCATTTTTTGAAGGCCTGGTTTGGTGGACATGTATCCCTTTGAGTTGTCTTTGTGTTGGAAAATTTTTCTTTCTCCCTCGATCATGACTGATAGTTTTGCAGGGTAAATCAGCCTGGGTTGACATTTTTGCTCATTCAATACTTGAAGTATGTCTCTCCAAGCTCTTCTTGCTTTTACTGTTTCGACTGAGAAGTCATTTGTTATTTTAATAGGTTTACCTTTAAAAGTGACTTGTTTTTTCTCCCTTGAAGCTCTCAGCACCAGTTCTTTATCTTGAATGTGGAGTGTTTTAACTATTATTTGCTGTGGCGTGCTTCTATTTTGGTCGTATCTGTTTGGGTTGTGGAATGCCTCTTGTATATGGATGGGCCTCTCTTTTTTTAGATGAGGAAAGTTTCCTTGATGATCGTTTGAAAAATTTCCTCAGGGGTGGTATTTTGAGATTCTTGCTCTGGTATTCCATGAATACGCATGTTAGGCTTCTTCAGGGTGTCCCATATCTCTTGGATATTTCTCTCAAGTATCTTTTTGGCTTTAACAACCTCTTCCATTGAGCTGGTTAGTACTCCCACTTTATCTTCAAGGTCTGAAATTCTGTTTTCTGCTTCGTTAGTTCTGTTGATAAGACTCTCTGTAGAGTTCTGGGTTGAAGATAACTTGTCTTGTAGCTCAGTTTTAAACTCTGCTTGAGTTTGTTTTAACTGCTCTATGCCAGTTTTTGTTTCTTGCACTGTTTTTCTCAACTCCTCCAGATGTCTGTTGTGTTCCTCTTCAAAGCAATTGATTCGATTATGTAATTCCTCCCGGATTTCCTCTTACATAGTATTGAACATGGTAATGATCATATCTTGAAAGTCGTTATCCTGGGTCAGGCTTTCTTGGCCTTTTTCCGTGGGTTTGTTCTGGTTGGAGTCTAACATTATGGGATTAATTTCTTCAGTGGGAAATTTGTTTACTTGAGTGTTGCTTCTCATGGATTTGCACTTTGACTTTGGCATTGTCGTTTTAACTCTTAAGATCTCTCAATTTCACTAAACTGAATTATTTGGCCTGGGGTCCTGGTGGGCGGGCGCGGGCGGAGACTTACCTAGGTCCCGGGGTGTGGAGCGGGGTGGGGTGTAAAGGGAGGAGGGGGTGTCGGCATGGAGCTATTTAACCCGAGGGCAGCTGGGGCGGAGCCCGGGCGCAGGGGGAGGTCCTCCTCGTCCCTCGGCCCTGCGCGCGGCTCCAGCTGGATGGTGGGAGTCGGAGCCCGGTCCCTTTGGGCTCCTCTTCCATTTCTTAGGCCATCCCCACCACAGCCTCCTCGGTCAAACTTGTCGCTCACCCACCCTTCCAGGCAGCTCTGCCCCCCTCAGCCTCTCTGGCCTCTGCTTCTGGAACCTGAGTCCCTAGAGGAAGCTTCCCTTGCAGGACACATGGCGTTGGTTTCCTTCACCCCGAGGCTGGAGTGGCTCCCCCCAGGAGATAAGATCCCCCTGAACTTATCCTAGCGCATCTCCAGCGTGGAAGTAAAGGGGACCCTGGGACGCGCTCTCAGTGGGGTGCTGAGCTGCCTTTAGGAGGAACCGCTCCTCTCCTCTTGCACCATCTGGACATCTGGGGTCCCAGGGATGCCCACTTGCTACCTTTTGGCCTCTTTTTTTCAAAGTTTTAATTTGTATTACTTTTTTATATACAAACAAATTTTTGTCCATGTCCCTTCTCTTCCCCCCCTCTCTTTCACTCCCTCCGTCCTACTTTCATAGATCCAACCGGTCTTCATGTTGTTCTGTCTTCATGTCTTTCTGCATCTGTGGACCACAGGCCTGTCTTCAGGGCCCCTGTGCTAGTAAGCACCGGGCCTCTGTGGCAGTAAACGTGAGCCTCTAGTGGGTAAAACCACAGATGGAGAAATTCCCCTTCGCTTGGACGGCGCCTGCCCCTAGGATTCCCACTGAGTGCAATTGCTTTTCCTAATATTCTTTCTGGAGTTCTATACATGTAATGTAGTTGGTTCTCCTAAGAGGTCCCTGTTGGTTCATGAGTTCATTGTTAGCGCAATGGTTGCAGATCTCACTGCCGTGTGCTCCTGGATACAGCATTGGTGTTATTTTATTAAAGACTATTTATTAGTAATTCTTGTTTTACAATTTCATACATTTTAATTCGTCCTGTTTACTTTCTCAAACCTCTGTAGAATCTTTTTTCCTTCTCTCCTTTTTATTTCTCTGTCATTTTCATAAATACATACAATGAATTTCTATTCATATTAACTTATCCTCCTTCCTCTTCCACTGAAAACCTTCTTCCAAAAAATTTGTCCCCTACAGTTCTGGTGCAAAATGTACCCCCATAGAGACACACAGTGTGTGTGTGTGTGTGTGTGTGTGTGTGTGTGTGTGTGTGTGTGTGTGTGTTTCATAAGGGTTGCTGCATAGCATGCGCTAGGACACTTGAAGCCCCATGCTCTATCAGTGGCCCTCTGCAGAGGGCGCGCTCATGAACTTGGTGGTCTCTCCAGCGCTCACGCTTGTTGCATAGCGGTAACTCCAGAAACAACAACAGAGTTCCTCACTGTGCTTTTTAAAATTCTATTTATTTATATTATTCATTTTCAATGTGTGTGTGTGTGTGTGTGTGTGTGTGTGTGTGTGTGTGTGTGTGTCTGTGTCCAAGGACATTGTGTGTCCTGTGGAGGATCAAGGACAACTTTGGGAACCATCTTGGATTGCTTCTACCTCCTTGCTTTGCTTTGGGATTTCCCAGGCTCTGCCCAGCAGGGCCAGAAGTGTGGGCCACGGCCGTTTCCAACTGACCTTTTTTACATGCGACCTCAGAACCTTCTGTTTGCGAGGCAGAGTCTTAACTCCTGAGTTATCTCTCCTCCAGGCTCTCACTATACTTTGAAAATTCCAGTGCACTGGACCTACTACTGATCTACACTTCTGTGTGTTTTGAGGTTGCACTATACTACTGTGTCCAAATTATAGTTCATTCATTTTAGTGGTTATATAACATCTTATGATAACTCTGGGATGGGGTGCTAGCCCAGTTGACAAAGTGTGGGTCTTGCAAGTATCTGCAAAACCACAAAAATTTACACATATACACCCATGAAACATGCATAAACACATATCCACGAGTGCACGCGCATGTGCACACACACACACACACACACGCGCACACACACACACCTGTATATCCATAAACACCTAAAAGAAATGAGAAATCCATTGTAGCTTAGATTTATATTTTATTAGATTAGGGTTGAAATGGGGTATGGGGGGTGGTGTCATGTTCAACTACTAAGTTTCATCTTTACTAGTCAGAACTGAGTGAAATATTACATGATGCTTGCTCCTATAAAGCTGAAGCCGCCTTTGTGTCTGAGAGAATCGTGCATGGCTGTCACTGGTATTTGAGGGCTTCGGGTTTGGTCCTTAAGTCAGAGCATTGTAGGGTGCAATCATATTTGGGGCATAAGAAGGCCACACACTACCTGATTTTGTGAAACATTTGTAGCGTCTAAATGTTTGTTTTAGCAAACCTTGATTATGCGATCTTGTTAGATCTTGCTCCTTTGATCAGAAAGTGGATTGTGCTGTCTCTGACAGTTAGCAGAGAGGAAACAGCTTTATATTCCCCCTTCCAAATGAGAAGTGGAAAACCCGTTAAGAGGTTAAGATAATTTGAACTCTCCCCCACCCCGCGGCTCCCAGCTGAAACCAAGCATTCATTCATTCAAGTGCTTGCAAACATCTGGGCTGTCTGAATGGTCTAATTTTCACCTGACTCCCGGCCTGTTTGCCTTATGGAGATGCGTTCCCGAGGGAGGCTGGTCCCCATGGGCAGAGCTGACCTGAGTCTGCGCAATCAGGTCTGGACACCACATCCAGAGGTAGGAGTGGGAGGGAAGTGGGGGGAGGTATCCTCAGCAGCTGCGATTCTGGTGACTCATGAACACTCATTTCACTTTTGTCTGAAGAGGCTGGAATGACAAATTTCCAACTCGGTTTATCTTCCCTCCGTCCTTCCCCTTTAGGACGACCACCTCAAAAGGAATCTTTAATTTTAAGAAAATGGATGCTTCCCTCTGGCCCGGGAGCTGGGGCTTCTGATCAAAAGCGACATGGGAAAAAAACTGCCAGGTTGGCCTCTCCTTGCAGACCCCATCTTTCATCACCCCTGCCTACCTCCATCACTGTCTCCCCATATCCAGACCTGTCTCCACTTCCCGGCCCCTGGAGAGAGAGCATGAGCTCATTGTTTTCCATGAAAAACCAGATCTGGTCTCCTTCTCGCCTCGTTTGTCTGTCAGAGCTGGGAGATGGATGATCCTTCCGCCAGCACAAAGTGCACCTGCAGGAGCTGCAGACTCCGGTGCTGGGGTCTGGATGCTGGTGCGGAGGGAGCGGTGGTCAGGGAAGGGGCCGCTTGCAGTTCTGAACTTTCCGGATGGTTATTAGGGATGTGATGGGAATACGGGAGCGGGTTATTTACTGCACCCCAAATGGTAATTTGCAGCCATACTTCACCTTTTCATTCTTTCCCAAGAAGTCTGTCTCGAGCTGGAAAAATGCATGAGCAAAATGGGGACCAGGCAGCCGGCAGCTAAGCTGGGGCGAAGGGGGCAATCGCCGCGATGGTTCGGTCTTTATTTCCTTTTGTGAGGATGTGACTGGGTCATGATGTTTAAAAAAAAGGGAGGGGCTTATTTAAGAACCCACGAAAAGACTCCGCATTGAGGAGAAGGCATTCAGTATCCAGGAATGAAGAAGTTAGGATTAACAAGGTTGTAGGTTGCACTCCAAACTAGGTGACCTTTAGCACAGGAGGTTGCTGGATTTGGATGTTGCCATCTTTAGTCAAGGACGGCCTTTGAGCAGGGCTGGGAGGAGAGCGAGAGGTGGGCTTGCTCTCCAGTGTGGAGAGCTGCGCGTGGAGAACAGGATGGTCCAGAGTTTCAAAGAAGGTGAAGACTAGCAGATTCGTCAGACACAGACCTGTAGTCACGAGGAGTGAGCGCTGGAAAGCCTTCCGAAGGGCTTAGATCGCAGACGGCGGGGCAGCCCTCGGCAAAGAAACCAAGATGCCGAGAAATCTGACAAATGATGTCCCACCTCTATCTCTTTCTGGGGTCTGGTTCTTAATCAGAGATGTAGGTGAGGTCTCTTTGGATGGTGGGTGAGTTTTTTGGGGGGCAAGCTGAGCGACCTGCCTGCGCATGTCCCTCTGAGTGGTTCAGAGGGCTTAGGCGAGGAAGGTCTCGGGGCTGACGCCTGGCAGGCTGAGGGATCACATCCAAAGTGCTTTCCTCCTCCTCCTCTCTGGGTTGTTTCCTGTGCACCTGGAGACGTGTGCACGTGCTGGGGCAAAGTCCCCCTGACCGCCACCCTGAGGGGCTTCTAGGGATGGCTTGGATGAGAATGGGAAGGACCTGCTGACGAAGCATGTGGGTGGGAGTGATCACTAAGTTGTAGAACAATAAGATCATGATGCAAACATTTCTTCCGGGGCTAAAACAAATAGAAAAGCCAGTACTGAGGTAACAGAAAAATACATTAAAGAAAGACACCAAAAAGCGAGGAAAGACATTCCCCCAACTATTCAGTGAGATGGAGCTGGCTTAGCTTCATTGGAGCAAACTGCCCGGGTGTGTCCCTCTAGGTGCCCGATCCGCGCCGCTGCTGCTCCCAGGGACTCAAGAGAGAGCCAAGCGATGGCACCTGGCTGGGGCACCGTGGTCCCGTGGGTTTGCACAGCTCGCTCCTGCGTAGAGGCGACTGTTGCAGTGCTGCACGTGGCACTGGGAGAAATTCTCCCCCGAGGACCGGGCCTTGAGAATGACCACATGGCTGTGCTGGGATGGCAAGAGCCTGGGAATCTTGAACTAGAAGGAAGGACGATTTAGGTGAGGGGGGAGGGAAGCCTGCGAGTTGTTTTTAAATATTCACAGGTTGTTGTATCAGAGCAAGATGTACGTCTCCAGAGGCATAACTAATAAATGATGTGAGTGGTTATTGAATGCTCACTGCGGAGAGGGTTTTTACAGGGGTTATCTCATTTAGTTCTCATCAATCTTAGGAGCGGGGAGCACCATTATTATCTGCATTCTGCAGTTGAAGAAAAGGGGGAGACCCCGAGAGGTTGAGTGCTTCTCCCAAAGGCTCCTGCAGTCCTGGCCGTGGAGACAGAGAAGTGGCTGTGAGTCTGGCATTGGATGAGCCCCTGGGTTGTCACCGAACTGCCTTCCCTCCAGCTCATTGGTGGAGCCGTAGAAACAAGCGCTTGGTCTTGCTCCGATGTAAGAGCTGCAAAATCTGTCACTTGTGAAAATCTCTGCAAATGGAAAAGTTGCGTTTTACATGAAAGGCCATATAAAACCTCGGGAGGTCTCTCGCACTGCCTTTCAGAAGAGCTTGACTTTGCTTCATTTCTTCTCCCTTGTGAGCGCCTTGTGGTGCTGTGGGGTGTGGCTGGTGGGTTTCAGTCCCCGTTTTGCAAACTTAATAACTGTACCTTCTTGAGCAGGATGCCCCTTTAAACTTTTGTGTTCTCATCTATGAAATGGGGAGAGTAACCGCCTAGCATTTGTTATTTGGACAGTATCCAACGCCAGACACATTCAGACATGAATTTGCATGTCATCTATTGCAGTCGGCCTGCATGGTTGCCGGTCACCATCAAATGACTTAAGGGAACAAAGGGTTTATTCTCTTACGATTATCTGGTTACAGTTTTCAGTCCAACTTGACAGGAGAGATCATACCAACACCAGGGCTGAGGGAACTGGCCACACACGATCCTTACTTCACAGACCAGCATGTCTGGCCAAGTGGACACAAGGACGCCAACTTTCTCAGCCAGCTCTGTATTTTATTCCAGGGCCTAGTCCCACCCACCATGGGCTGGGCCTTCCCCATCAGCTAGACAATCTCCTGCAGGTTTGCTCTGAGCCCAACTCGACCACTAATTCTCCACAAATGTGCCCAGTGCTGAAACCCTTAACTGTCAAGCCTGAGCCTAACTGTGACATCATCCTTGCACAAGGGCCATACTAATCTTCTCTGTATCGATCTAATTTTAAATTTTAGTATATATGCTGCTGAAGCAGGCACAGCAGCAGCGATTGAGAAAATTGCTCAAAATACCAATTTGGCAATCGAGATCAATAAATGGTGTGTGCCTGTGTTAATACTGTCAATGTAAAACACAAGCTCCTCTACCTCTGTGAACGGTCACTGTAGCTGACAATATGTAGTTCTTGGGCCGGCTAGGTGGCTCAGTGGGACAAGTACTTGTGGTGCAACATGAGGACTCAAGTGTAATACCCAGAGCCCACATAAAGGTGGACAGAAAGGAAGAACTCCATCAGATCGTCTTCTGATCGCACGTGTGTCTTACAGACACGGTAATAAATAAATAAATTAATAAATTAATTAAATAAAAATAAGTGATTCTTCCACAGATTCTTGCATGCCACTATGCCATGATAGCAGCCAGCAGAGAGGGGTTCAGGAGAGGTATGTGAAGGGTCAGAAATGTGGCCGTAGGGAGATGGAGGATAACAGTTCTGAGAAAGGAAATTGTGTGTGTGTAATTGGGAGGGCCACTAGAACACTGCTCATAACCAACACTAATGTAACATAGGACGGGATGGAATTAAATATTTAGGATTCAGTCTGCACAGTGCATACAAAGCAACACTAAAAGGCTGTGCTGATACCACAAGTACAAACCCCAGAGCATGCAAAATGGAATGCATCTAAAGACATTAAAAATAAAAGCGTAGCATACACTTTTCTCGAGTAAGAAGAGAGGGAAGATGTTCTGGCGGGGGCCTTTGGCAGCTATAAGCCTAGCAAGTCTTTCATCTCAGAACATCTGGGAGGAACAGAAGGTGCTATAGAGATGACATGGGGGCGGTGGCAGGATGGTTCTTGGGCTGAGCTTTTCTGTGGAGAATCGCCTCTTCGGGAGAGCTCTTGCCAATGTTGCGGGCGCATCCAGGGTGTGCTTGCCCATCTCCCTAAGCAACCTCGGGCACAGGGTTGGTGGGAGGGTGGGATCCACCAGCTAGCTATCCTCCTGGGCCATGAAAGGGCCCCCGGACTCTTCCTGCCCCTTTCATTACCCCCGTCTCAAGCCTTCAGCCTCCATGTGGCTTAAGATTTCAGCAGGATGCTTCTGTGATCAGGGAGAAGGCTTTCCTAATATGCTAGAGGAAAATCCTGCTACTACTTCTCCCTGCTAAGATGTAATTTAAGCTTTTTTTTTTTTGTTCCTTTGAGAAAAGGCTCTTTAAAGATGAGATGGAGTCCAAATCTTAAAGCTGTAACTGGTTTCTCTTTTCTTGTTGGCTTTTCATTTTTTCCTTCACGTGTTCCTTCTACTTTCTATTTATAAACTTTCTTTATTACGAGCAGGGCACTAGCTAGGCCTGGGGACATGAGCCTCTGCCTCACAAGTAAAAGGACCTGAGTTCAGATCCCAGGTCCCATGTAAGAATGTGATGGCTTATAATCCCAGCCCTGGAGGGTGGAGCCTGGGAAACACTTGAGCAAAACAATAAAGAGACAGAACACTCCAGGGTGATCTACGGACTCCCCAGGCACATGCACTTAAGTGTCATCTTCTACACCAGTTTCACACACACACACCTACACATGCAAAATAATAATAAGAATAAAGATTCTTTGTCTCTGCGGAATGTCCGCGGTGTCCGGGACCTGGGCTGAGGTCTGCACGTGCTGGCCGTCTCCTCGTCCACTTGGCTCTCAGGCCACGCAGAAAGAATGGCTCACGTTTCTGTCACTAGGTGCTTGGATGATGACAGGATATTGACATTGCATGACATCAGAGTGTCTGGCGTGAGCATAGATCAGAACGGCTGGCGTAGGCTCTGTATAGATCGAATTTTAAAAATCTTTGTGTGCTTCTGTATAATGCGTGTGTATGTGCCTATGATTGGCTGTACCAACGGTGTCAGTGGACAACCTCGGGTGTCAGTCCACCCACTGCCTTTTTGAGACGGGGTCTCTTTGTGGTTCGCTACTGTATACACCAGTCTGAATGCCCTGTGAGCTGCTTGGTTCGTCTCTGCCTGCCATCTCCCTGTGTAGCACTGGCATGATCGATGTGCACTACTGGGTCTGGCTTTACATGGGTTCTGGAGGACTTGAACACAGGTCTTTACAGTTGCATGGCAAGTGCTTTACCCCTTGAGTCATTATCTCCCAACCTCCAGAATAGATTTTTATTTCGAAAAAGGAATTTTGGGGGCTGCGTGGGTATGAGATTGGTGAAGCGCTGGCCTTGTGCTGAGTTTGAGCTCCAGAAGCCACGCAGAAAGATGAGGCATGGCGGCGTGTACTGTAAATCCAGTGCTAGGAAGCAAGAGACAGGAGGGTCCCCGATGTTGGCTGGGCAGCCGGTCTCGCTGCATCAGCAAGTGCTGGGCTTGCTTCAAAAAAGCCAAGGGGAAAGAGATGGAGGAAGCTATCCAATGCCAACCTCATGTATGCAACCATGTGTGTGCATGTACTGTACACCCATGCACACGCAAAGACAGACAGACAGACAGACACACACACTCACACCACTTTGTGATGAAGCAAGCAAGGACTTCAGCAGTTACCCAGCAGTCTCTGCGTATGTCAGTAGGATGCGGGAATGTCAGTGAGGGAAAAGGGATCCTTTACAACTACTACCACTCCGTGTGCTCAGACATTCGAACCACATTTGTGTGAGTCACGGTACTTATTTTGACCCCTCTTAAAAAGGAAGAACTTGGTGGGTGCTGTCCGCTTGCCCAGGAGTATCCACTGCAGCTGCAGTGACTGCAGGAGTCACAGGCGGGTGGCCGAATGTGGGCGGGGCTCTGAGGGACGTGGGCGGGGCTCCGAGGGATGTGGGTGGGGCTCTGAGGGATGTGGGCGGGGCTCCGAGGGATGCAGGCGGGGCTCCGAGGGATGAAGGCGGGGCTCCGAGGGATGTGGGCGGGGCTCCGAGGGATGTGGGCGGGGCTCCGAGGGATGTTGGGTGGGGCGCTGAGTTTGCTGACTCAGTTTGTATCCAGAGATGTCCAAACAAAGCTCGCGGGGGGGGGGGGGGGGGGAGCATCTGGCATTGCTTGCTCGTAGCTCCCAGGCGTGAACTCAGGGACAGAGCAGCAGGTACTGGGAGTTGGTTGAGTTCCATGGCCGATTTATGACCAGAGAACCCTGGCATTCATTTCCTTTTCATCCCAAAAGCTGTTGAGAAGCTTTATGGGTCCTCGCTCTGGAGAGAGAGATCATTCGCAAGAAAGTTGATTTCTGATTTTGATAAACTGACAGTTTTGTTCTAGAAACTTCTCTGTGAATGAAAAAGGATTTGGTTTTAAATGAGTTTAGAAGTGTCTGCATGCTGCAAATGTCCCTTGTTGGAGTCACCAGGTATGTTATGGTCCTGCAATACCTAAATCATCTTAAGGGAAATCCAGTTTTCCCTAAGTATATTTGACCTTCACATACCCACCCAGCCTACCTTATCACTTTTTTAAAGGTCATGTGTATGTGTATACACACCAGAGGGCACTGTGTATGCTTGTGGAGGCCCGAGGGTGACTTTGGGAATCATCCTGGATTGATCTGCTTTCTGTTGCTTTGCTCTGGGCTTTCCCAGGCTCCACCTTCCAGAGCTGAAAGTTCAGGCTGCTGATACACCTGCCATGTGTTTGTATGTGGGCTTTGAGATCCAAACTCAGGTCCTTCTGCTTGCGAGGCAAAGGCTTAACCCCCGAGTCATCCTTGTCAGTTTTTAAGGTGAGGGATGGGGTAGAGACTATTCCACATCCTGGTTCTTCTTTGGGCTGCACAGTACGTGCCCTGAGATACCATGAGTACAGGGAGAAACAGGACGGGGAGGGCAGGGTCTAAGTGCCTGTCCAGGGGCCTCCACTCACGCACAGCTATGGAAGGCAGAGTGGTTTTACAGGCAGCGCTGGGGATTCCCTTCCCAGTTAAACCACTCCTTCGGATATCTCCCGCTGAGAGCCGTTACTTTTGGTGCATAATTGTTCTTATAGATAGACAATTTTTTATACTTATTTATTGTCTATATGATTGCGTGTGTGTGTGTGTGTGTATGTGTGTGTGTGTGTGTGTATCAGAGGGCACTCTGTGTCCCTGTGGAGAACCAAAGATGACTTCAGGAATCATCCTGGATTGCTTCTACCTCCTCCTTGCTTTGCACTGGGATTTCCCAGGCTCCACCCACCAGGACCAGAAACACAGGCCGCCCCCGCTTCCGCCTGGCGTCTATACGTGGGATCTGGGATCCGAACTCAGGACCTTCTGCCTGCAAGGCAGAGGCTTAACCCCTGAGCCACCTCTCCAGCCCCCACCTGGAGTTTTAAAGTGGGACCTGGGAATCCAAACTCAGGAACTTCTGCTTGTCTTAACCCCTGTGCCATCTCTCCAGCCCCTAGATATACATTTTAAAATACTTAATGTGTTTATTTGAGGGGGGGGGGAGAAGAGAGAGAAGCATGTGTATGAAGGTCAGAAAACAACTTAGGAAAACCCGTTCTTTTCTCCCACGTGCAGACTGTGGGAGTAGAATCGAACTCAGGTAACAAGATTTGCATGCAAGTACCTTGACCCTTGAGAAATCTCACTGGTCCTAGACACAGTTTTCAACCTCTTTGAACCCCTGAGTCACTAATATCTAAATGTGAACGAGAGCCTAATCTCCTTCTTCCAGACCAGATGGGCCCCTTACAACAGAGGATCCCCAGAGAAAAGAACTACCAAGAAAGAGAGTGTGAAGGTCTAAAGTGGTCTAAGCCATGATCTCCCAGGGGTGTCTTGCATGAGTGGAGTCTTGCAGCATTTGCTTCTTCTTTGTCATTGCAGATGCTGGTCTCGCTTGCATAAGACCGAAGCATACTTCTTCATCTAGATATAGTTGCTTTATCCATTCATCCATTGATGGACTTTTAGATCGATTGGTTCCCTGACTATTGTGAATGGTAATGTAATAAATTCAGGAGTACAGATGTCTCTTTGAAATCCTGATGGCAATGCCTTGGATGTGTACCTGGAAGTGAGATTGCTAGATCATATGATAGTTCTATTTTTAATGATTTTTGACACTTCCATTCTCTTGTTTCCTAGTGACTCTACCAGTTTATGTTCCAATTAACAGTACGTAAGGGGTTGCTTTCTCTCTCCCTTCACCCACACTTAGCTTTTCTTTTTGTTTTGGTGGTAGGCATCTTACCATATGTAAAGGTGTCACCTCCTTGTGGGTTTAGCTTGCATTTCCCTCATAATGCTGGTGAACCCTTTTTCAAGCACCAGTTGATTATTTCAATGCCTTATTTGGCAAAATGTCTGTTCATGTCCTTTGCCTGTTTTTAAATCTTGTCGGTGTGCGAGTTTGTGTGTATGTGTGTATGTGTCTATGTGTGTGTCTGTGTGTGTGCATGCATGTGTGCATGCGTATGTGTTTTGGTGTGTATTGCTATGGGTATGTGCACACTATTAAATTAAATTATCCTTTTATAAAACTGTCTTCAATCAGTTACGTGTGTGTCCTGTCTGTATCTTGCTGCGTCACTGGCCTACAGGTAGGAAGGTCACGCGCAGAAGGTGGGGCATGACTAAGGCCTCCTGAGAGGTCGGCGCCTCGAGCCGCACATGGTTACTTCTTCCCTCAGCTGTGGCTTCCAGAGGAGGCTCTGGGCTGACATATAATTGGAGGTGAAGGCAAATCTGCCCTCCTTTTTGGGGGTACCCTCTTCCCCCTTGCTTTCCAGGTAGCTTCTGCAGAACTCCCTGCAAGGAAACCTGTTTGCAGCAGAAAGCCCACGTTCTGGGCACACGTACTAGGTGCCCAGATGGTGCCCGCATTTATGAGAGCCCAGCACACTGACAGGACCTGCAGACACGCGGATAAATGTTTTGCCTTTCTTCTTAGGCAATATTTGAATCTTTCAAATTTAATTGCTGTCAGAGGCAGGATGCTTAACCATCCCCGCGGCAAAACAGGCAGAGAGGGGGCTCCGGCAGGGCTGCTCCTGCGCCCCAGGCAGACTCTCTGGCCACCGCCTGTCTTGCTTCGCTTCTTGCTGTGTCGGGAGAGCTGTCTTCTCACAGGCCGGGCCGGCTGCCGTCAGAGGGTCTGCAGAGCTGGGAGCTGGCTGCAGCGGCCATTGGCCGGGTTTGTAGGGAGGCCAGGGGCGCGTGACCTCAGCTAAGAAATCAGACACTTTTCTCAGACACGAGCGGGGGACAGGCACCCATCTGGTCATCACAGTGCATCCAGTTTTGTGCTCCAAGGTTCCGTCTGCCCAGTGTTAGGTCTGGAAATGCTTGCAGTATGACTAGTTGGTGTGGCATTTTCCCTGTGTAAATTAGATGAAGGCAGGCCCTCTGTCAGTGGCAGCTCCCCTCCCACACCCCACTAGTGCACAAGGTTTAGTAAGCAGAGCAGCAGCTAAATGTAAACAATTTAAGCACCCAGATGGGCTTAGAGGGGCTGCTGTATAGGCTACCACCTACCCAACAGTACATATCCAATTGGTCGCTAATGCTGTTCTCATTCCAATCTTCTATTCTATCTTCTTCTGTTCTTTCTTTCTCTATACTTCCTACTCTTCCCCCACCTAACTCCTGGCCTGGGTGCTAGCTAGATTCCATTTGCTAAGCATGGAGAGGGGCTGATCTGTGATCAGATAGGTTGTCTTCCGCTTCACTGTGATTGACAAGCCTCTCCTTCTACTGTCCAGACAGGGAAGAGGCGCGTGCTATACAGTCTCCAGTTCTGCGGCAACCTTCTGCTTTTATCCATCATGTTTTAGTGCACGTCAATTACTCTACTACCTTGCATATAGTGAGAGCTATTGGATTCCCGACCACTGTGGTCTTCCAGGGGTTCCTCGTACTAGCCATACCTTTCCCCAAGCCTCATGGGACTGGTGCTTACCTTTGGCTGGGAGCTGGGGAGGTAAAGATGAATGAATGAGACTCTGTCTCTGCCCTTGAGAAACTCATAATCTAGTGGGAGAGCCATGCGTGTAAACAGATAAATCACAGGCGGCAGCGTCTTGGCTGCATGAGGAAGGAAGCTCAGGGAAGCGTGAGGGGAGGACGGAACAGCACTGGGCACGCGTGCTCCTGCTTGGTCGTTGTCCTGAGTGGGGACCGGGCTTCGCTGGAGAGCTGCCCCGTGGACCAGCGTCACAGTGAGGCGGGGAGAGCACGTGCTGCAGTCGGGGGCTGCTGCGTTTGCAGAGTTGCCCACCGGAACCTTCACTGGGGCTGAAAAAGGTGGAGAGAGGATGGGCCTTTGTACCCGCAGAATGTGGGGGTTTCTTTCCTGGGTTAAGGCTGGCGGAGGCCCCTGAGAAGTAGACGCCCCGCTCACATTTCCTTTGAAGAATACAGGCCCGGTGGAGGGTTCTGGCTGGACAATCCTGAGCTCTAATCCTGGCCAGGTCACTTAATCACACTTGCATTTGTGCAATAGAGACAACAGTGACTGTAAGGCCTACTTACGACGTCATTTGATGGATTAAGTGGGACAGTGTGTCTGCCAGAGTTGCCACTGTGGGAACAAGTTGAGGCCTAGGAATAGACTCCAGGTATGTTAGAGAAGCTGTATCCCTCTACCCCTCAGGGGTCTGCCACCCGCCCCTCAGGGGTCTGCCCACCCACCCCTCAGGGGTCTGCCCACCCACCCCTCAGAGGAGTCTGGCCTGGCCGGAGTAGCCTCCTTTGCTGACCACAGTGTGTCCTGTATATTCTGTTCTTCCTCTCCCTCCCCTCTTTCTTGAGATAAGGTCTCTTGTACCCCGTCTGGCTTCCAGCTTGGCGTGTAGCTGGGAATGATATTGAACTGATCCTCTTACCGATACCCAGACCTGGGACTACAGGCATGTACCACCACACCTGGTTTATATCGTGCCGGGAGACTGAACCCATTCCTGCCTGCTAGGCAAGCATTCTGCCAACTAAACCCTATCGTCAGCCCCCACCCTCCACCCCTTGCACATCTTTGTGACACGATGCATGGAGCTGGAAACCACACTAAGCACTGGTAAGGCCCCCTGCGTCTCTTGTTGTGCTGGGTCATTGTAGCCACGGGTTGCCTAACCATGGAGCTGCATTCTAAGAAGTCTGTCCTTGGGTGATTTTGTAATGCTGTGAACTCTGTAGAACGCACAACCTAAGAGTGTCACCACATCAGTAGATGTCACCTTAAGACACCACCACCCTGGGCATGGCCTGGCTTTGGCTGGAACGCTGCATGAGAGTATTAGGACAACGCCCCTGGGGGAGGAGGGTCTTAAGAGTACTTGTGAAGTGGAGTGGATAGAATTGTGTGACTCAGGGACGAGGAGACATTGGAGGTTACGACGCGCCATTAATAGAAGTCGTGGAATTGGAGTGTAGGTGTTGGTGTCGGTTTGAGTTGAAGAAGTGGAGACTGTCTTGTAAGTGTGTCTCCTGTCATTTTAGCCAGTCGAAAGAGAGGCCAGGACGAGGCCAGGCAGGAACAGGAAGACAGAAAGATCCGGGTGGGGGGGGAGGAAGGGGGGGAGGAGAGGGGGAGGGGGAGAAAGATGCCGGGACATATGAGGAGCCCCAGGAGGTGCGTGAGCTAAGGACCCGGAGCCAGAGGGACAGAACAATGGAAGATTCAGGAAAAGAATATGTGCCACTTTTCAGAACTTTGTCTTGTTGGATAGAGGCTGTCCTGTTTTAGGAGTGTCCGCCAGTAACTGGCAACCGGGCAGTTGTCCAAATATGATTTACAGTGAGGCATCAGTTTCACAAGGCACTGTCTAAATTACCGCACTCCACCAATTGCCAGGTTCCCTGCTGACAGTGGCGAAGGGGTCAAACAATTCAATCAGGTGCCACCAGTTATAAATTGAAAATCAGCGGGGTGCAAAATAGATTACCATCAAGATCCATTCAGGTGCAAAGCCAAATTTCAAAACCCCTAACCTTTCAAAATCACTCCTTTCCGGATTCTTCGCGATGCTGTGACACTGAGTTTTAATATCCCCCGGAGAAGCAAGAGTCAGGGGAAATACCGGCAGGAGACCCGAAGTAACTAAGAACTCGGGTTTTCCTCTTGGAACTTGCGAATATGGCAGATTGTTGACTTGAGGCCTTGGCAATTCCGTTAGATAGTAAGACAGCAAATCCAGACCACAGAGTCACCTGGAAGGTCTAAAAGGCCCAGCCAGGCTCAACCTTGGAGTTTCTGATTCAGCATGTCTGGGTTGGGTCTGAGAAGTGGCATTTCTAGCAAGTTCTTAGAGGGTGCTTAAGAACTGCTGGGACCACACTTTGAGAACTTGTGCCCTAAGATAGAGGAACAGTTTGACACCTTGACTCACAAAGCCTGTTGATGAACAGTGACAAAGGTCTTACAGGATCAGGCACCGAGTCTGTTAATGGTCCCCAATTATTTGTCAGCAAAACCTGTGAAGAGATACAGATCTAGGGGCGGGCCTTGTGTTCAGAGCTGGGGGTTAGGAGAATGGATGTTCAGTACTTTGGGGGATGCAGTGAATTGTCTTTGGCTGTGGGATAGCGCTGTAGCACCGCAAGCTTCGGGGAGGAACCAGTATTTACTTGACTTACGGTTCCTGCATCTGGCAGGAGGTCCAGATGGAGGCAGAACCAGGAGACCAGTCCAGGCCACTGCAGCCATCAGAAGACAGAGCAAGAGGAACCTGGGCTAGCAAACCCGGAGCGCCACACCCTGTGATACGCCTGCCTCCAACAAGACTCCACCTCTTAAAGGCGCCACAACTTTCCCAAACATTAACCCCAGCTAAAGATCCAAACACAAGCGGCCGTGGGAGACCCACACACATGCAAATGGTGACACAGCGCAAATAATATTAAAGACCAAGCCCACTCTCTGGCCCACGGATTTGATTGAAGACCCCTCTTTTTTGTTGGTAAACTGTTGTTGTGGGCGCAGGTGTGTGCGTGCAGGTGCGTGTGCAAGTGCATGGAGACCAGAGCTGTGGCAGTTTAATAGGCATTCCTTAGGTTTCATATTTATTTTTAACTTCATTTCTAATGGGTGAGACATTTTTTCCAAAGCTAGTTTTTAAGAGTCTGAACTTCAGCTCTCCCCCACCTCCGTGTGACCCCCAGAGATGGACTTTTGTATTTACAGTCAGCGCTGTTTGATTGGGGTTATAGTCCGTAGCTCTGAAAGAGGGTCAATGTGACAGTTAGGCATAAACGGTAGGTGTCGTTTGACACCAAAGGTCTCTTTCTCAGGATGGCGGTGTGGCTCCTAACGCTGCTCCAGATGCGGTCCTTGCCGTGTTAACCCAGGCTTCATGTCTCTCTTTTTCAGGAGAACTTGAGAGATGCACGTATATCAAGTACCATTACTCCTCAGCAACCATTCCCAGAAACCTCACGTTCAACATCACGAAGACCATCCGTCAGGACGAGTGGCATTCCCTGCGTGAGTAACACGGCTGCCTTTGGCCTGTGGCGTCTGGAGGGCTGGGAGGGTTAGAGGAACCTCCTGAGATCTGTGGATGGCTCTAGGACATTGGGATCTACGGATGAGTCCGACTTGCCTCCTGTGGTTCTGAGTGCAGTTGTGGGTTTGTGGAGTTTGTTTTAAATAATAAAACCAACCCAAACAAACAAAACTCAAACCACTAGCAGTTAGATAGTTATCTTATTTTCACCACCCTGGTAGTAAGATTTCACTTACTCTGGGGGTTTAACTCCAGCACATCTCTAAATTGCTTGGAATATTGCTATGGCAACCTGCTAATCCCTGGTGTTGTCATTTGTCAAGGGTGAGGCCAGCTGGTGGCTGCAGGCTGCATTGCTTTTGGGATTTGCATTTGGGTGTGTGTGTGGGAGGGTCACTAACCAATGAGGTCTGACCTGAATTTGAAAGCTTCGTTGTACTTTTGAACGGCAGCTATCAGGACCCTGGTACCTGGTACACAAAGATGAGACCATCTCTGTCCATCTGTTAGGAAATTTCTTGGCTAGGGATCCTCAGAGACTTACATTATGAAGAGAGGGTGAGTTAATGAGCAAACACAGTTGGTTAGCTATTTTTACACTTTGGCTCTGTGGGGATCTACTGCCTGTCTGTGGCAAGAGCACTTTCCATCTCTGCCGGCCCAGATCTCTGTGCTGGCCGGTTCATCTGTGAGTAAGCACTGTTGCGACTGTCAGGAATTCCTCCTGCATCCCCTTTCACCTAAGCCAAAGGTTCAGGCTCAGTCGACATGTGTGTGTAGAAATGAGCATTCTTTTATGGATGAGCTTCTTCACTGAGGAACTGAAGTAAGCAGTTCAAATGAGTTCATTCTGCTTCTCATTTGCATCCCTGGAGCCCACCGGAGCCCACCAGGTCTAGTTCAGTTTTGTTTTGACTGTAATTAAAGAGCCACCGCTTGGAGTGGGGTGGGGAGGGAAGGTTAGAATAGACAAGTAAAATTAAACAAAACAAAACATTCGTTGGTTTCAGGGAAAAAAAGACAATTGGACATCTAGATAATGTCCACTCAATGTGCCTGACCTCGAGTAAGAGTATAGGTACCAGTGGATGGTAATGTATGGTCCTACAGGCATTAGCCCAACCTAGAGACGTTAACTAGCATAGTGGGACGAGAGCTAATGCACAAGAGCATTTCTGTGCTAAACACTGAGCTGAGTGTATCACATACGTATTTAATTTTAATGTGAGATTTGCCTTGGAGACTCTAATAATCAGGGTTATTAATTTCTTTTGGGTGGTGGGCATGCAAGAGTCCAAATATAGAAATCTGTGAAAACTACTGATTTCCCACAATGCATCAGTCTGGTGTAGTCTCTTAAAAGGGGATGTTTAACATACTCAAGCCCATTTAAGAATAACAGATTATGGGACTCATCATATGATTCAGAATCTGAGAGGAAAATCTTGTTGACATTTCAGTTCCATTTCAAATGCACCTGGTATAACCAAAGTTAACGACTTCTTCTACACACCAGGCACAGAACGGATACCAAAGACACAGAGAGCTCTTTTCCAGAGCTGGAGACTGGGGGTGGAGGAGGGTGGGATTGGAGAGAGACATTCACAAAGCAAATAATTACCAAGCAATGTGATAATTACAACATAGTAGAATTGCTTCAGGCAATTAAAATGGTTTGTGGGTTTTTTCTTTTTCCAGGCAGAGAGAGAATGATTTCAGGGTAAATCGCACAAACACACTTCAAGGGAACCCTGGTAGAATTCTTTTGGCGGTGCCCATGGTAGAACTCAGAGATTACCCATCGTGGCATCCTTAGAAGCAGGCCACATGTAGGGGCCTCTTTGAGTCCTGTGTGTCTCCAACTTTAGTGTTGTTGGGTTCTGAAAATCTGGTCTGCGCATCTGCAGCGAAGCCCGTGTGCTGACATCTATTTTTAACCAATCAAAGCCATCTCCACGATTGATACACGCCAAGGTCTCCAGCCTCTGGCGGCAGGTAAAGCTGATGCGCCCTTTGGTGACGATTCATTTGCCTCTTTCACAGAGTCACCTAATGGGCTCGTAAGTTGGCAGAGAGCATTTTCCACATCTGACATCTATGACAGCTATTTTAAGCCAGAGGGCAAGTGAGCGTCTGTCACAGTCAGAGTTGGCGCGAAGTGTAACTGGTGACTTGGTGCGATGGGGAGGCATGGAAGTGCTCAAGGAAATCTTCACAGGCCAGTTTTGATGGTATCAGATGGGAAATAGATGTGACAGCCCCTTCTGAAATACAGTAGAAGCAATTAAATATCAGGAAACTCCTGCGATCAGCTTTGAAGATGAGGACCAAAACACAAAAAAGACAATCCCCCTCCCCTAAATCTGATACAGCATGCAAGGGATGTAGCTCGGTGGTAGAACACTCACCTTAACAATGTCCACAAGGCCCCGGGTCCGATCCCTATGAGCGGAATGAAAGGCAAGACAAAAAGAAAAGCAAAAAATAAAAAACAAAACAACCCTAGACTCAAATCTCTTTCTTATTTTAAGAGTATTGCATATTTTTTCAAAAAGTAAAAACATTTATTTAGAGAGAGTTTGCAGGTGTGGCCATACCAGAACATGCACAGAGGTGAGAGGACAACTTTTAGAAGTCAGTCCCCTGCTTATTATGCACAGGGGCCTTTACCTGTCGAGGCATCTCATGGACCTACCATAAGTTCAATCCAGTTAGCATTTGATCACAATCATATCTTATGGTCTGTCATTTTTGTCCAAGGAAAGTAATTTTATTTTTTGCAGAGGATGGAATTTTGTCATTGTTGTTGTGAAACAACTTGTGGCAAACATTTGGTTCACTACACGATAGATTCTTCATAGGGAATTTGCACGTGTTCTGGCCACTGACCATTGTAGAAAATAACTTTCAAATAGGAATAGGCTCAGTTTGGCTTAAAACTGCATGTGTTTTGAAAAGTTAACCTCACCAGTGGAAGACTTAACTGTGAGACTATGGGCTCGTCTACCTCATGGTCAGATGAACATCAGGTTAAAAGAATGGACTTACCGGTAGGCTACTGTTATCGTTAAGCACAGGTATCAACTTGAATGTTGAGGGTTTGAGCTCTGGACACATTTGTGGAGAGTTAGTTGTTGAGTTAAGCCCAGAGCAAGCCTACAGGAGATTGTCTAGCTGATGGTGAAGGCCCAGCCCATGGTGGGTGGGATTAGGCCCTGGAATAAAATATCGAGATCTGGTTGAGAAAGTTGGCATCTTTGTGTACACTTGGCCAGACAGGCTGGTCTGGCGAGCAAGGATCGTCCCTCTCTCAGCTGTTATGTAGAGATGGTGTGGCTGGTTCCCTTGGCCCTGGTGTTGGTGTGAGCTCCCCTGTCAAGCTGGAGAAATTGTAAGAGAAAATAAACGCCTTGTTCCCTTAAGCCATTTGATGGTGATTTATCAGCAACCATGTAGGCTGACTGCTATAGCTACTATGCTTCTAAGTTGAATGCAAAAACTTTAATTCACACAGAATGAATTCACAGAGAATTAAAGCTAGAGGCTCAGACCTACATGTACATGTTCACTTGTATGTCTTTGCGTCCGAGGTTCAAATACTGAGTGCTGCGGGTGAGTTTTGATATGGCTCTGACCCTGGCTTGGGATGTCAGTGGTTGGCGATGTCTCCTCGCTACCCTAGGAGATAGCAGAGCTTCTTTTGGAATTGGGATCTGCGTCCTTTGTCCAACCAGCCTGGCTGCCGACCACTGCCGTTGCCTCCTTTCGGTTCCAGCAGCTCAGGGGGGCGTCAGGTCAAGCAAGCGCCTCTGTGGACCGTCCTCAGTCAGAACCTCCCGCCATTTCCAGGGCTGGTGCGGGACAGGACAGGGCCACTGAGTAGCGAGGAGGGGACAGGTAGCTTCAGGAGATGAACTCGGCAAATGCTGCCACTTGGATGGGTCATCTGGTTTAATGCTCTGAATGTGATGTAATCCAGTTACTGGCGGCCAGGGGCAGTCAGCTGGCGCTGCGGTGGTATTTTCAGCAGTCTGCTCCCTCCCCTCTAGTGCACATGCCCGAGGGCTTTTCTAACCTGCAGTTCAGTCTGAGGTGGCAGCGATGGTTTAGAGATTTCCATGTCTTCAAGCAGTTTCCCCTTCTTTCCCCCAAAGGCCCTGGAGGCCATCCCGAGGGGCTTTGTCTCTCCTGCTGTCCCCCATGTCCTCCGTCATGTCCTCTTTGCACAGTCAGGAGCCGGCACACTCAGTAGAAGACAAGGGCCAACAGGTGAGGGTCTCTGGCGGACCCGTCACGAGGAATGGGCAGCTGGGGTGGGCTGCCTGAGGCTGCAGACCTCTTCCTGTCAGGTGAGGTTGGCTTCCTCGCTCCTGACCTTTGACCTTCTGATCTACTTGACAAGGATTCAGTAGACAGCTGCGGCCAAGCGCCCCAGTTGAGCTCCCTGGGACTCGGTGTGTCCACGAGATCCGGGAGCTGGGACTCGTGCGAACGGATCTCTCCGTTATCTCACACGAGGCTGGGAGCCCAGGAAGCTAGATGTTTTGACTGAAGTCTCCTGTCAGAACTGAGGGGTTAACTAATTAAATTGGAAGATCACACGTCTCACCCAGCTGGCTGTGGGAGGGGGAAAAAAGGCAAGGCTTCCCTCTTTACTTCCCTAGCCTTAGGCCACAACCACACCCAACACACGCTCTCTCATTGGCCCTGAGGCTGTGCCCCAGGCGCATGAGACACACCGCGGGATACTGCAGGGCAGGTTTTATATTGCAGGATGGTGGAGTAGTGCACCCTCGTGCTAGGCAGTGCAGCAAAGGACATTTGTGCCACGTGTGAGCATCCTGCCGTGAGGTGGGGATGCAGACGAATGCTCAGTCTGGCTAGAGAGTGAAAGGAGAGGTGGTGAGAAGGAAGACAGGGAAGCAAGGGCAGAGATTTAGCGTTTGCACAGGAGTAATTACGCTGTAGTGGGCTGTTTGTACAGCCATTGAATCATTCCCTCCTAGAGCAAGGAGAGAGACGCTCACGTACCTTCCAAGGCTCAGGTAAGTGACCTAACACACATTCACCAGGAGCCTCCAGCTTATGGAAGCAAGTGAGATTCTCCCATTAGCTGAACTTCTGGAAAGCTCTACAGGCTCCTGGGATGATGCGTCATCCACGGGGTGGGCTTCTCAGTGATGAAGCTGCCTCGGAGTCCCCCATTCTCCTGTAAGTAACCCCCCTTATCTATGTTCCTATAAGGAACTGGAATAAATCTGGTTCACTAAACTAACATCATTAGAGTTATTTCTTTTGGTCTTTCGTCAGTCCCCTACTTGAAGTGAATGGATAGTTGTTCACATTGTCCTGAAGAATCATACAAAGCGGACCCGCCTCTATGAGGGCTGAGAAATCATCGCATAGACCCGCATACACCACATGGCTGCTCAGCTCCCCAAAGCTCTTAACCTCTCACTCTTGCCTGCAGGTTAGCTTAGTATTGGGGAACAAGTCCTGACCCAAGTTAGCATGTGGTTAGACAGCTATCAAGTGCTGCTGTTTTCGTGTGGGTCACGGTTCAGAAAGCCCATCTTATTCTTCTTGGCCAGGCACTACCTGATCCACCTCCTCTCGCCTGTCCTATGCCGCCTTCTTCACCTTCTGCTCTTTCTAACAGTAGAGAACCCATCCCGAATCCCAGTTACCCTGGCGCTGTTTAGATTCTTTCCAAGCACTCCACGTCTTGACCACTCATTGGTCTGTCTTTCCCCAGGGACACTGGCCTTCTGGTGTCAGAGGCGTGCTGTGTTTGTCCCGTGGCATCTGACCTGAGAAACTCCTAGTCCAGCGCAATCAACTGCGCAGAGCTGTCCCCTGGACCTTCTTCTCATTCACTCCTCTCTGTATTCCTCATCCGGGAACAAGCTGGACTCCGGGTTCCCAGATGTTCCTGCTAATAGTCATAAGCATGTTGTGGGTCAAGAGGCTTGAGATAAACCACCAATAATCATGTATTCACTTCTTGGTTTGCACTGGCCGGAGTGTTCCTAATGGGGCGACTTGGCATCTCCTCTGAAGAATCAAGTCTGTGTTGCTGTGACCCCTTTGCAGACAAGGTAACCAGGCCAGAAGTAAGGGGCTATTTGGACATCCCAGGTCAGCCTCAGAGGAGTGGGAGGGTCAAGACTCAAGAGTCCGTGTCTGGACTTTGGCCTTCCAGTGATTTTTTTTTTCCTTTCTGTTTTTGACTGATGTTATGTAAAAGAGCCTAATGAAGTAAACATCGCAGACATTAGAAGCTCAGGTCCCCTGCAGCGTCAGCCATTTTCCTTCTTCTGCTTCTGCATCTGAGCCCAGCCAGTGTGAGGCTCTCGCTGTGTGCAATCTGTTGTGAGCTGCTTCTTGCTTGCAAGGCTGGTATCCATGGGGGGTCATGGGAAGCAAGAAGCCACCCCCAGAACTGGGAAAGTTTGGTAGCACAGAAACTCACCCAACAGAGTATCTCCATCTGTTGCCTGGGTAACGGGAAGTTCTTGCTTGTTGCAAACCAATGCATCTCTCTCCAGCTCCTGCAGGGGACGTTGCAAACCTTTTGAGACACCCCAAAACCTGCAGCCCGAGGCCGCCCTGATCCTGTCTTCTGAGCACTCCTGGGGTGCGGCTGCAATAAGCCAGGCGGGGAACGCAAACCCTTTCACGGAGCATTGCGCTTAGACTTCCTTCCCAGCAGCAGCTCAGTCAGCAACCTTCCTTCCCTGAAGAGCTCGCCTGCCTGCGCGGATGCGCCCCGCTCCTCAGTCTGCTCCCTCAGGCTTCTGTACAGCGGGTTCCCTAATTTGATGAACCTTTGAGCTGAGGCATTCCTATCTTTCCAGATTTCCTTTCCGGGGTCTTTTTGTTGTGGTTCGTTTGTTTTTCAGGAGACCCATCCAAAGGAATGAGGAGGAGGAGGAGGAAGAGGAGGAGGAGGCAGAGGAGGAGGAGACTTCAGTCCTGGGGGGGTGCTTTGAAGTCATCATGCATGCAGTTGTTGATTCTACTGCTTAGAGGGCTGCCTTGATAGGAGTCAATGCTGAAAATGGACAGATGAGAATTTATTTTCAAGATGGCCTTAGGGGTAGGGAAGGGCAGAGATCCTGAGAGGAGTGGAGTACAGCGAAGTTTCATGTTGATGACTTCCTGTATTCCTTGGATTGAAAAGCATCTGAGAAGTACTGTGTTGGCATAATTGCAGTCTTCGAGCCACAATTCATCTAAATGTACAGGTCCAATTTCGTGCTGAGAATTAGTAGGAAGCCTGGCCCGGAGGCATTCTCTCAGCTTCTGCAGGTTGGAAGCTACTTTCTTCTGGCTGAGAATACTATTCTGGATACTACCGAGGGGAACTGGGCACAACCCCGCTGGCTGCCTTCATCCATTTGTGCATTTGCTCATTCAATATTCATGGGGTGCCTGTTCTGGGAGAACCCCCATGATAGGTGCTGGAGGGGATATTAAAAACCATTCTGCTTCCCAAATTGGATGATATATTTCTAGGTGCCAACCAGGCAAGGGACCAAAACTGCTTGTTGCTCAATGTTTACCCACTACGCAGAGAGTACAGGACAGGGTTGCCAACTTCTGCACACCATGGGCCCCCATTTCCAACTTAGATCAGCAAGGACTCATTGTGGGGAAAATAGTAGCAAGCTAGAACACAGAGCTATCGGGTTGCAGCAGCAAGGATGGTTTGTATTTGGAGGAACTGTCCAAGCTCTCGGTGCTGAAATGAATGGCCACTCAGTACAGCAGGTGATACTAACAGACCATCTGAGTTCTTCGGCATCTGGGCAGCTGTTGCAGTGAGAGGAAAGAACAAGACCAGGAACTGGGTGTTCCAGCAGGTGACAACAGCGCAGAGAATGGGAACATTGGAGGGGCACAGGTATCTGGGCATCTGGCAGCCACCTGCTACCAAAGCAGTGGGATCAGCAGGTAGGAAATAGTAGGTGCTCCTCTGGGATTGAGGACCCCATAAGTCCATCCCTAGAGAGGGGGCATGATTAAAGCAAGGAAAACCATTGTTCTGTAAGAAATCTGAAGTGTTAGGGAAGAAGAGAATGAGAGAGAGAGAGAGAGAGAATGAACAATAGCTAAGAGAGAAAACTGGGGCACCTAAGGAAGGAATGCTATACCAAAAATGAGGCACAAAGTCATTTTAGTCACAGCATAAGCTCCAAATTTGTGATTGGCTCAGGATTTGAGGGAGTGGTGGTCCTGAATGCAAATAGGATTTCAGGGAGGTTTAATGGGAAGTAGGATGGCATAATAGACCAAGTAACTGAGTTCCACAATATGCAGTTAGCAAGTCTTACCAACAGTGCTTCCCAAAGAGGGTCCATGGTCCAGCAGCCTGCGTCATCTGGAAATAAGGTAGAATGGCAAGTTCCCAGAACCTAGATCAGAATGTAGAATCTAGCTGTCTAGGGGTGGGTCCCAGGACTCTGGTGATTCTTAGCAAATCTTCAGGTTTGAACGATTTTACGGCCCAAGATGGCTCAGGGTAGGAGAAAGCTTGTGGGTAAGGCCAGGGAGATGAAGGGCTGCTTGGAGCATCTTCTCTCACAGAACCAGGACTTGTATTTGCATGCCGTTTGCTAGTCGTTCCTATTTGTTGTAGCTTTGGGAATTTGTTTTCCATCCACACAGCTTGTTGGTGGAATCAAGCAGCACAGTAGAGATGAGGTGAGTTTCCTTCTTTGCACTATGTGTTTAAACTGACAGCATCCTTCCAGTGTTAGTCCTCTGATTCCTGTCCTGGCTCTAAAAAGTATTCAATTACTGAAGAAACAGAAATAGTCTTAAAGCTGCACTGAATGCAGGGGACACTGGATTGGCGCTGGCTCTGCCACTTTGCAGACCAACAGTCTTAAGTGTTTTTGAAAACTCGCTGGGCTCATCTAAAATTGAGTTAGTAATGCCTGTGTGGAGACTCACTGTAGGATTTAAATCGTGGGCTGTGGAGAAGACACGGCAGGAAAGCACGCGCTGTGTAAGTATTGGCGTCCAATAAGAGCACTGTTAGGACCTGAGTTTGAATGCCGATAATCTCTATAAAGTTGGGCATGGTATCACATGTCTGTATCCCCAGTATGGCTGCAGTGAGATGGGAAATGGGGACAGGAGAACCCCAGAGGCTCCTGGGTCAGCTCACCTGGCATAAAGCAGTGCATCGTGAACAACAAAGCGATCTACCTGTAAACACAGCGCAAGGGGACGATCGGCAAGGTTGTCCTCTGAGCACCACATGGCTGTCATGCATGGGAATCCCTGCACACACATGCACACACATGCATCATACTCCACACACAACAATTGGAATGAACTGATTCATGGGCAGTCTCTTGGAAACTGCACAAAGCCTGCTATCAATCATCATTAGGTAATTGCAATACTGTAATTGTATTACAATTGTAATATTGGAACCCAGGAGCCCAGGCCCTAAAGTCTCCTTGGGACCCAGGGGAGTGTCTCCGAAATAATATTTCATTGACCTTGAGGCTTTTCTGTTCCACTCTGAATAGCCCATGGGCTGAGCTTGGCTATGGCCGTGTGAGTTGTGGGTCTGTGGTGGGCTTGCTGTCTGCACAGGTGTGTAACATGGGACTCCCCTCAGGTATGTGTGGCATGGGAGGAGACCATGTCCGAGGCCGCTATTTCCTGGCCACGGTGTGGCATATTGTGAAAGGAGCTTCAGAGCAGAAAATGGTTTGTTCGAGAAGAATCGGCCTTCTACCTTGTCAGTGGCGTCCAATAAGAGGGCTCTTTAGACAACCATAGGTTTCTAAAAGAAGATTTATTTACTCCGTATCTAAAAGGTCACGTTTCTGAGCTTTGTGTTTGGTTTGAGTGTAGAGGGAAGTTCCACATCGTCTCTGGTAACTGCTACAGCCCAGACCTGCTTTCCAGGAAGGCAGGATGTACTGCAAACCACCCACCCTGTTCTCTTCCTGAAGTGAAAGCATGTCCCAGGAGAGGATGTGGGGGGAGAGAAAGGAGGGCCCCGGTATTGGAAAGCAGCTGTGATGGATGGATAGGTGGGGGCAGTAGAGATGGGATTCCTAGCCCAGTGTAACAGTTACTCGTAACTATTGCTGGGAGAGAGCACCCAAAGTCAATCACCTTAAGGGAGAAAGGGAGGTTTATTCAGCTTACGGTTCCAGAGGGAAGGTACAGTCTCTCAAAGCAGAGGCGGCATGGCTGGCTGGCCAAAGCTGGAGGAGGCTGAGAGCTGCAGACTGCTTGCAGCAAAGGCAGACTTCTCCTGGAGGTAGGGTGGGACTCATCCACCTCAAGGCCCACCCCTTGTGACTGCCTTCCTCCAGCAAGGCTCCACCTCTCAAGGTGCCATGACCTTGCCAAACACATGAGACTGTGGGGGACACATTTCAAACCATGACACCCGGGAGGACGCTTATTTTCACCAAGTGGTCTGCAAGGCTTGCACCGTTGCGGAGTTCAGATTTCTGCTGTGTCAGAAGGATGCGGGGTTGCCCGTGGTCTGTGAGCCCTGAGCTGCGTGAGGGGGAGCCTGGCCTGATCTCTGTTCTGCAGCCGGGGAAAGAATGGACTTTAGTCCTGTGGGAACTAGAAGAAGCCCAAGCGTGGGCCGTGGAGAAGGCAGGAGGCCAGAACTAGGTGCGGCGGATCCCCCGTTGCAGTGGACTTGTCTGTACATCAGCATCTGCCATGCGGGCGTTTGTCTGAAGCAATGGGATGGGTTTGCCAGGGATGAAACCGAGACCCAGGAGATTAGAAGCTCCCCCAAAGCTTTTGAGAGGCGCGTACTTGGAACTGGAACTCAAGCTGCTGGGACTGCAATGCGTGCTCTTCCTCACCCCAGGGGGCCTCCCGCATCTCCCGAGGCCAGTCCACTCCCCTTCTCCCCCCCCCCCCCCCCCCCCCCGTGGAGCACCCTCCTCAGCTCCAACCCTCCCCTCCACTTGCCTTCTCTTCCAGGACATTACCTAGTATAAATGAGGTAATGAACAACCAGGCTGTTCCCCCTCTGTCCATACCGTTCAAAGAAATGAAAGAAAGCTATTTATTTTCCACTTCTCTGTTTTTCCTCTTTTCATTTAATTACTGGTATTACAACAGGATTTTTTTTTCTATTGCTTTTCATTTCTAATGTATAGTATTTCATCTACATTATGAGTTAAATAGGCTTTTGTGGACTAGCCTAAAAACCCAATCATCATTTATAATAGACAGGACTTCTCTGGAAATGGGTTCTGAATTCTAAGTGACTCACAAATGAGGTTTAGAATAGAAAGCAGAGGCTTCGCATCTTTCTAGGCAATTTTGCCTCTGAATGAACTTGCTTGCCCCGCTTTGCCTACATCTGCCATTCTTAGGCTGGGTCTCCCCAGTCTGACAGCCTCGGTCCCCGAGGTGAAAACAGACTGCTCGCTCCCGATCTCAGTGCACAGCTAGCTGTTGACGCAGAATTAATGCATGTCCCTTATGTGTCCTGGGTAGGCTTGCATGACATCCAGAAGCCCAGCCCAGGGACATCAAGTGTCCTTGGCGCTAGGAATCATATAGTCACTGGCTGCAGTTTCAGCTCACATGGGTAGAAGGAGACTAATTACATGTATGTCCCCGAGGCTGTTTGCTTGGGCATCTGGAACCAAATTAGAAATGAGCAGTTCGAAGTGTGTAGGGAAACTTCTGAAGCCGAGAGGCCGCTCAGTCCAGGTGCGGCAGCGACACATCTGATTGACACCAGCATCTCTATTACACGCACCCACCCTATCCAACTGCCTCGCTCCTGGAGCTTCTGGATGCTGCCTGGTTGCTATGGAAACTAGGAAAACCAATTCTACACGAGCTGCCTGTTCCCTAGGCTCATGGACGCATCTTCTCCGGGAGTAGGTAGAGGGGAACGAAAGGGTCTCTTCAGACAGCTGCCTGTGAGTATGCGGGAGGCGTGATCTTGATGCAGTTTCCATGTCAGTCCCTCCCCTAATCTATCCTAACCTGCCCTTGTCAGAGTGTCAGGGGAGTGCCCCACGTCCCCCTCCTTCCATCCCGGGTTACTCTCAGTTCCTGCCCGCAAGAGAGCTTTTCCTTTCTCAGAAGTAATATCGCTCCACATCAGGAGGAGGAGGAAGGAATCTGACTTACGGTGTAAGGGTTGGAATTCAGCTGCATGTTAAATATGGCCAAACTGAAAGAAAGATACAGTTTATAAGAAATTACTAACCCAGCTCTGTGCCCACATGCGATGGAGCAGGGGGCAGTTTAAGGGCCCTGGCCAGAGCGCTGTATTGGTTGTTCTCAGAACGACCTCATAGGCCAGGCCTTCATTTCTGGTGCTCATGAGGCATTTACATTGTGAACGGCAGTGTTGATGTTTCCAGGCCTGTGGAAAAGTCTGTGCTTCAGTTCTGCCACCCACTGTAAATAAATCAACAACAACAACAAAATACAGTAAAAAGGAGAAAAAGAAAATTGATTTAGTGTAAGGGTTACTCTTAACTATTGCTATGAGAGAACACCCAAAGTCAAACAACTTAAGGGAGAAAGGGAGATTTATTCAACTTATAGTTCCAGAGAGAAGAAATAGACTTTTGTGGCAGAGGAGACATGGCTGGTGGCTGAAGCTGGCAGGCTAAGTCACTCCCATCCATGTGGCTGAAGGCCGGAGGATTCCTGGAGAGTCTTCTTCCCAGTCTTCTGTTCTGTGGTTCCCTTTATCTGCTCCCCTATGGTTCCAATGGGATCTAGGGAGGTTCCAATGGGATCCAGGGCTGGTCTCAGCTGCTCTTGGTTAATACCAGGTGTGTCAAGTTGACACCCAGGATTAAGTAGCACAGTCGGTATGACCAAATAGGAAAGCAAGTGTCTAATGTTTGAGTCCATCTCTCTTTGAGAGCAGAGCTAAGCAGTTTTGCTGGAGGTGTGGTCCACCCTCCACCCTGCAAGGTGGTGGGATGAATTGTCAGAAGTTGGGTGAAATTACTTTGGGAAGATAAATTCTCCCTTTGGCAGCCACAGATCCAGCAGCCTGTCTGTCTCTTTGTTCTCAGCATGAGATTCCTGAGAAAGTTTCAAATTCTCAGGAAGTTCCACAATCCAAATTTTGATAGCCTGATAGTCAGAGTGGTGGGGGAGTGGAATCTCCCCGTGCCCTCCGGTTACAGAGGTAGAACTGAGAATGACCATCGAGACTGTGACTTCCTAGAGAACACACAGTGGTATGAATTCAGGATGGTGAAGGCCAGGGCCGAGGATGTAGACAAGCAAAATCCATCACAGCTTCCAGGGGAGGACACAGACCAGCATCAGTAGCATTTGAAATGAAATTAATACATCATTTCTCAAGCAAGATCATTGCGATCCTTCTATTATCCACTAGGAACTGTTCTCCACACTGAATGGAGGAGGCCACTGATTACTAAATATTTAATAGGTCCGTGCCAGGGGCTGTAAGTCTGTGTTGTGTATTATTTCAGGGAAACCCCAGGTAGTATAAGGTGAACATATTTATTTGACGGATGAGGAAATTGAGGCAAGTAGAGGCTAAATCACTCACGGAGAAGCCAGATTGTGGTGTGAGCGACATAACTTTATGAAATCTTCTTGCAGGATGGATAGAGGGGGCAGTGTTTGAACTCTGTGAGAAGCCATCTGCGGTGTTCTAGAATTGAGGTAATAGGTCTGAGTTAGACCCTCAGCAATGCATATGTAAGACCTGATAGAATAAGGAATCTTGGCCATCTGCTAAGGAAATGGGTGTGCTTATATTAGTAAGTAATGGTGGGGTAGGGGGAAGGTATAAAAGCTGAGATTAGAAGCAGCATGAACAAGGTTTATTTTCTCACTTCCTGCAAGAGCACAGCACCCCGTCCTTATATCTGAGGAGCACATTCATCAGTATACCTGTGGGGATGGAATATGGGGTAACACCTAGAAAGCAAGCTGGCCTTGAAGTATAGGAAATAACTATTTTGTTGAGTTTGTACTTCTGTCTTTAACTCAGAAATTATATAAATGTAAATTACTCAGCTTCAGGTGTTCTGGTAAAGTAACAGAAAACAGATCACGACAAACATTTAATACATGCATGTTACAAACATTTTTGGCCTCTAAGTCTCAAGACTAACCCTTATTTTTACTGTTTTGCTAAGTCCGCTTTTATTGATAGTCATGCTTGTGCTATATTTACATAAATGTAGATGTGCCAAGGTCAACTTCTAGGCTTTTGTTTTTTCTTTTCTAGTCAAGTGTAAACTACCTAAACTGTTGTTGAAAATAAGGGTTAACTAACATACAATTTACAAATTCACCAGTTGTTCATGAACTCAGAGTCTGGAAGATGGATTTTCTTTTCTTCTTGTTTTTTAAAACTTGATTCTCATTGAGGAGTCATGAGGTGGGGGGGAAAAATCAATGAATGGCTATCACTTACTCTCAGAAAAGGGGTTCGCTCTCTTCCTGGCTGGAGCCGTGAATAATTCAGCATGATCCCAGGCTTCCTTTTCTCTCCTTGAGGTTGAGCTCATTAAAACTGCATGGGCGAAGGACCGGCGAGGAAATGGCTGGTATGTCCCATGTCAGTTAACAGAGCCTCCGGCATTTGTCTTAAGGCCCCCCAGTCTCCGAGAGCTCAGCTGGGTTCAGTGGGGACGGCCTGTGGGTGAGTGAGGAGGGCCAGGGTCTCCCCAGCGTGCGTGGGAGGTTTCCCTGCAGCCCCTGGGCTTCGTTCCGGAAGTGCATGGGAATGGAGCGCGTCTCCCCGCTCAATACTGATCAACTTAGCCTCCATCTTCGGCCTCATCATTAAGTATTTATGATTTGCTGAGCGCAAAGTAAGTGCGGAACAGATGGGACGCCCTTTTTAGAAGCTTTCCAAGACTAATCCATCTCGTTCACTGGGACGCAATCTCCAGAGGGAGTGTGTGTGTGTATGTGAGGGTGGGAGTGTTCGGGGGAGAATCTAAGAAGGAGTCACTCGATTACATGTTACAGTGTTGTTAGTTTTTTTGGTGGAAGGGAATATCTATCTGATTGCACATTGGGGGTTTTGTGATTTTTTTTTGTTTTTTCGAAAAACACTATACCTCTTTCTTCAATCATTTTTTTCCCCCATGGGTTTGGGTATAAAGTTTGATTTGAAGCCTCACAGACTTAGGCCAAAATAATTGAAAAGATGAGATTGAAACCTAATGTAAACCCAGTTAATTTTGTGAGGAGGGAGGAGATTTGAGATTGGCATTACCCCCAAGTGCTACTCTGGACAGAATACATTGGCTCATCTGAAATCCTTTTAGATTGTGATTTCAGTCTTTCCCTACAGCCCAATATCTCAACCCTAGATCTGACAAACAGAGAGAAATGTCTTTTTCTGCCTTGTTATCTTAATATTTTCCCTCTTATTATGTTATCTTTCCCATCATCTTTTTTCCTGATTACCAAGGTAAAACTTGCTCATAGAAAAAAACTGACAGAAAAATATAAAAGGACAGAAGAAACATCTCCTAACTTGTCACCATCATGAATAACTTGCTGTTGTGGTGTATTCCTTCTTCATGTCTTTCTACGGCGTAAACGATATATCCCAAGTTTTATTTATAATTGCATGGTAAACATTTCACATTTCTCCTTGTCATCAAAGCTGTTCATAAGCATAATTTTAATGTCTCGATCATATTCTGCCATATGGATACACAAAATTTATTTAACTTTTCCTTTAAAGTTAAGTGTTCTGAGCTATTATAATAATCTTAATATTATAATATATTATAATATTAAGTGATAATCTTTGTGAATGAGTGTTTGGTCATGTTTCTGATAATTTGTTTAGGATAAATGCCCAGAATGAAAACTATTGGCTCAGAAGATAGAAATACTTTTCAGATTCTTCACAGATAAAGCCAAATTTTGCTTTAGAGAAGTTGAGGCAGTTAATAGTCCTATCTAGTTCATCTCTATCAAAAATATTTTTCCATTTCCAAATATATGCTAATTTGATGGATGAATAATTTACTTGCTTTTGAAAATTTCTGTGACTGTGTCATGAGTTGATATTGAGCTGTGAGATGTGTTATTAGCCATTTTCATTTCTCCTTTTGAAAATTTTCTCTTCCTTTGTTTTGCCCCAAATTTCCTGTGACATTTCTTTTGCCATTTTTGGATAAGTCAATCAAACTTCAG
Organism: Typhlomys cinereus; assembly: GCA_023101885.1. Lineage (NCBI taxonomy): Eukaryota > Metazoa > Chordata > Mammalia > Rodentia > Platacanthomyidae > Typhlomys > Typhlomys cinereus. The sequence goes on along the minus strand of JALPQD010000440.1, from coordinate 1,180,902 downwards.
GAGGCCTATCACTTGACTTGTGATTATTCTTGTGTTTCTCTTTTTCCTCCTACTTAGTAATTCCCACGGATGTATTATCTGTCTGTCTGTCTGTCTGTCTATCTGTCTGTCTCTCTCTCTCTCCATTTATTTAATGTGTGTGTGTTTTTCAGACAGGGTATAGGGTAACTGGTTTTGAACTTGCTGTGCAGTCCAGACTAGACTGGAACTTGAATACTTCTTGCTGCCACCCCCCAAATGCTAGGTGAGTCTAGATTCACGTTTCCATATTTCCGTCTTGACCGCTGGATCAGAGGCACCCTGCTCTAGCCAGCCTTCAGCCTTGGGAATATTTGGGGTTTCCTGGTTCCTCAGGCTGTTTAACATTTTGGGAAATTCCAAGAGGAATACAACATTGCCTCGGTTGCCTCGGTGGCAGGCCTTAGCGTAGAGCTTTGCACATAGAAGGCAAGGGGCTCAGTCGTGCTTGCCGAATGAACAAAGGCTCCTGAGGGCTGCAGCTTCTTTGCCCAGAATTTGGGTCTCTGGACCCACAGCCCTATCACCGAGATCAAGGAAAAGAGCACGGGGCTGCCAAGGAAGTTTGAAGTTCATCTACATTTTGCAATTTGTGCAAAAATGTAATTAGATTCCTTCTCCAGAGGTAATCCATTAATGTGATCAATGATCACAGTTACTCAGTGTGTAACCCTAAGAAAAATTGCAGATGCCTCCTAAAAATAAACACTTGTCTTAGACAATTATTCTGCGCTCACTAGCAACCATTGCTGTTTTTTTTTTTTTTTTTTAAATTTGACATGGTATCTCCTGTGCAGTATCCTTAGTTAGGGATGGAAGCGGGGAATGCTCCCTGGATGGCGGAAGGTCCTCTTGGATACCTGCTTGCAGGTGGAGGACTGTTGCTCCCTGGTAGAACCTGCTGTGATTCTTAGAACTGGCGGTTCTGTGGCTCCCCGGCAGGTGCTTCACATACTTGACCACGTGATCTACTCGGCGTTGCTGCTTCCATAGAATAGAAATGAGAAGATGAATTAAGCAGTGGTTGGCGCTCGTCAGCGTTGGGGCTTGACTTGCTCGCTTCTTCCCTTCACTTCTGAAGCTCTTCCTTCTTGTGCCAGAAGGCTTTCCCTCGCTCTGTGGTATTCATGGATGTGAAGCAGCGGGCAGGCTCATGGCCCATTAGGGGTCTGGCTCCCTGCCTTGAGGCCCGTGAGGCCCACCCATCCTGGGCAGGGGGCTGGTGATGAAGCCATCTGAGCTCAGCTGGGGAAGCTGAGGAGCTTGACGGAGCACAGCTGAGAGCCGCCCTCTTGACAGCCAGAGGCGACAGGGGATGATGTCAGTTCCCGAGATGGAAAACGCTCCTGTAAGTTGGAACAGTTGGAGGGAGAGTGTATTGGTTCCCATGTGGTAACGCTGGAGGAGTCTGTCAATTCCGAGTTGGCATCTCCGTCTTCCACCCTCCGCTCTCCCAGGTGAGGCAGGGGGCACGTCCCTTGGACCTTGCTAGTAACACACTTTCTATTTCATGTTTTCTGCTGTTTGCCTACCCTGGGACAAGGGAAATGTCTTGTTCATCTTTCATGCAGTTTCTTGTATCATATCTAGCTCACAGTGGGCAGGCGAGACATTTTTCCCATCCATTTAAGGCATTGAGGAGTGGCAGAGCAGAGCTGTTGAGCATAGGATTAACTTAGAGCTTAAGGATGCTGAGGTACGGGCTTGTTGAAAGCAGAATTAATATTGCTCTTACCTGCACGATTCTGTTTCAACAACAAATTTCCTTCATTTTCCAGATTAACTCAGGGAAAGATTCCCCACACAATAGTTCGCCATAAGTTCTTCTTCCACTTTGGGCTGGTTCTGCTTGGGGGTTCATATCACTTCAACATAGACAAACATTAAAAGTTAAACTGTGGGTTTATGATAGCTACCATGTTCTCTTTTGGATATGTCTTTTTTCAGGGCAAAAAGAATCTCAGGCTTCTGTAACATAGGTATTTCCAAGGAAAAGGTATTTGGGAAACTCAGTACTTTGACTTGTTCTTTTGACTCATCAAAAGAATGTTGACTGCTCTGTGCATCTCCACAAATCCTTCACCAAAAGGTACCTTTGCCTTTTACACAAGTGGCCTTTTGTACCTAACTCAACTTCTCCGCTTCATCATGCATCAGGTTTACCTGCATGAATGTTCCTCGGGGCAGAGTTTTCTCATAGTTGTCTAGAGGTCACAAGCTTAGAATCACACGAGCATGTTTACAAAAAATAAATAAATCAGATTCTTGATTTGCCAAACTCCTGGGTGAAAACCTCGAGCAGGTGCAGTGACATGCATTTTAACAAGTTCTAAAGGTTCTGTTATGCTGGCTGAAGTTGAGAACTCCTGACCTAGGACATGAGAAACGAGCTTCCCTGGAGCAAGGCTCCTTCATGATGCTCCCAAAGGTTGTGTAGCCAAGATGGCACCAAGGGAAGTGTCATGGTTGGGCACAGGTGTCAACTTGACTGTTGAGGGTTTGAGCTCTGGGCACATTTGTGGAGAATTAGTGGTTGAGTTAAGCCCAGAGCAAACCTGCAGGAGATTGTTTGGCTGATGGAGAAGGCCCAGCCCATGGTGGGTGGGACTAGACCCTGGAACAAAATACAGAGAGCTGGTTGAGAGAGTTGGCATCCTTGTGTACACTTGGCCAGACATGCTGGTCTGGCAAGTAAGGATCATCCCTCTCTCAGCCATTATGTGGAGATGGCACGGCCAGTGCCCTCGGCTTTGGTGTTGGTATGAGCTCTCCTGTCAAGCTGGACTGAGAACTGTAACCAGATAATCATAGGAGACAATAAACCCCTTGTTCCCTTAAGCTGTCTGATGGTGATTTATCAGCAGCCATGCAGGCGAAACTGCAACAGGAAGGTAACTGTTTTCTTTCTGGACTTTGTTTCCTGTTGATCTGTGGTTATACTTTAAAGTATGACAGGCATCGTGAAGCACATACAGTCTCTGTCCTCAGTTGCTTACAGTTTACAAGTGGTCATTTTTTAAAAACTATAAATCACTTCCATATAAGGGTATTTGTGGGGGGCCAATCAAAGCCCCCAAAAGACAGAGAGAAGGAAAGATCATTTTACTGAGTTTAGGGTGACCCAGTGAAAATTCTTTGGGAGGTAGATTCGAATTTGGTGCGTCTTGAAGAGTGGATGGCCGTTGTTGGGTCTGTGTGCAGATGAAGACTTGCTGAGACTCTGCATGAGCAAAGTCCTAGAGATGAGGATGCCGTGGGGATGGCTGGGCTGGAGGGCGCAGGTCTCATGTAGCTAGAAGGATGGAGGATGCAGGAGACTTTGCCACAGGAATGTGTGTGTTGGGGGGGGGCACATCAGGATTTAATTTACTCAGAGCAGTGAGCCAACCCTTTCTGCCAAAGTTAGTTCTTCTCATGATCTCTATCCTGATTCCCCCATGTGTCTCCTCACACTCCATTCCACTCCACCTCCCTCTAATAGTTCTCTGCCTTCTGCAGTTTCCCCTGTGGGAGAGCCAAGCCTCGGCGGTGGGAAGACAGGCCCCGAAGAGAAACCATTGGGTCAGTTCTGCATCGTCTGTATAGACGTGGGAGGTGAAGAATCCAAATCAGTGGGTGATACAAAAGGCATTTATATTTGGCTTTGAAGCACACCGTGTGATTGTCGGTAGCAAGAGCAGCAGGTTTACCTTCCTAATTGGGCAAATATTCAAATGAGCTGGCACTTTCTGAACACATGCCACCCTACTCTAAGGCCATGTAGAAAGAAATCCAATGATCACTTCTCATTATTTGAACACTCAAGAAGTACTAGTAGTTCTTAGGACTAAGAAGTTCCTACCACAGTGACTTCTGCTGCCAGGAAATCAATATCTGCTCATCTTTGTCATGCAATATTATCTTTTACATGCACTGATAGCTGCTACCAAATTTCAGAGCCATGCAATAAAGCCTTTTATTTATCGCAGTCAAGAACACATTATTATATTAGTGGCTGTTTCCTGGTTGCTGGAGAATATTTGCTGAAAGCGTAATGTCTGTGGCAGCATTGAATTGTGCACAGTAGGTTAGCAAAAGGCATTTATGGTTCCAATTCCCTTTTGAACTTGAATTTCCAGTAAAGAACACTCAGATGTAAATTACAGCATGTACTCTAAACCTGTATGTAGATAGAACAGAATTTATGACTGTCAATAAAAGCATTCATCTTCAGGTTATTAATTTAATCATGGGATTTTTATGGCTAGAAGTGACATTTGAGATCATCTAATCTAACTTTATCAATTTTGGCAATGAGGCCCAGAGGATACTTGAAGGAACCTGAAGATAAAGTACTAAATAAGGTTTTGTGGGGCAGTGACTAGCGAAAGATGAAAAAAAAAAAAGCCCTGCATTTATTATAAAACGACAACCCCCCCCAAAGCTCTCTGTGACTAATTCCAAATATGTTTTAGTTCCCATACGTCATAGGAGTGGAGCGCATGATGGGAACATGCTCCTATGTTAATGGCTATTGATTAAGACTCAGGACATTTCTGGGCACTCCTTATACTTTGTGATGCAGTGAACCATATAAGCACATCAGGAGGTGACCTGTTCAGAGCAAGGTAGTCAGAAGTTTCCAGTGGACAGAACCTCCTTTGGATCCTACACTCCTTTCCAGGCATAGACTACTTGTATACTGGCTTTGGTGGGCGATGTTCCTTAAATCTACTCATTCTTTTGCATTGTGTGTGCCTGTGTGTATACGTGTGCTTTGTAAGTGCATGTATATGCACACATGAGTAGAGGCATGCGCACACCACAGAGTCAGAAGTCAGAAGACAGGCTTTGCATGTCATTCTTCATCTTTCCACCTTGTTTGAGAGTTGGCCTCTTCATGGCTGTTTAAACTTTCCTTGCTGGCCCATGAGCTTCAGACTCTTGCATCTCTGCCTCTCATTTCCTATAGGCACACAGAGATTGTAGATGCCTATGCCTTTGCATTGAGCTTTAACTTGGGCATCTGGAGATCCGAATTCAGGTCCTCAGCCTTGTGTAGCAAGTGCTTTACCCACTGAGCGATTTTCCCAGCCTCACTGTTCAGTTTTCTAATGTGAGGAAACTGAGATGTACAAGAGGGATTTCTCCTGTGTTTAGAGTCACCGGGAAGAGATATGGGTAAAGAAACTAGACCGGGGATGCTCTGATGTTCCCTCTAGCTTGTGATTTATTCTGAGATGCAAACCTACAAAATGGCTCTCAGAGGTCCCTGTGCACGCTGGACTGGAGAAAGCCCAGAAGGCAGGAATGTAGGGATTGAGAAGGAAGAGCAGAGGAAAGGTCCTCCAGCAATGTGGACCAAACCACTCCCCAACTCAAGGTGTTTCAGAGGTTAGCTGAAGAGAAACAGAGAAAGCCTATAGTGGGAACGAGAGAAAAGAAGGCAGACGTGTGTGTGTGTGTGTGTGTGTGTGTGTGTGTGTGTGTGTGTGTGTGCACTGTAGGCGCTCAGAACCTCTGAGTAGGTCTCCCCAAATCCTGAGTGGAGAATGCCCTTTGCCTTTTCTTATGGGGCACAGGCGGATGCGGTCCTTGGGAGCTGAGGGGGTGCTGGGGTACTCTGCTTTGGTCTCTCATCTTGGAAGGAGCTGAGAGCAGAGCTGAGTCAATTTCCTGCAGTCAACATCTTCTCTAACATGTGTGAGCTCATTTTCAAAGACTGTCTTTATTCCTGGCTAGGAATCTGGGGTTAAAAAGGGAAGGGGTGGAAAGAAGCTGTTTGGAAACGCCTTGAGTGTGCAGAGTCGGTGTGAAACTGTTAAATAAAGTAAAAGAAGATCGTATGTGATGCACTGATGGGGAAAGATTTTCTCCGTTTAAAGGCAGGTATGAAAAAAAGGACTGAGATGTTCGCTTACAAATTGAAAATTGTACAGACCAAAAGTTAATTTAAAAAAAGGCAAAGAAACTAGAAACAAACTTGTAACAAACAAGGTAGATGAAATATTACCTTTCGTGTGTGTGTGTGTGTGTGTGTGTGTGTGTGTGTGTGAGATACCAAAAGGCATGTGCCTGAGGTCCAAAGGTGGGGGTAACATTAGGAACCATCTTGTGCTGCTTTACCTCCTGTAATAGTTAACTGTCGCTGGGAGAGAGCACCCAAAGTCAAGCGACTTAGGGGAGAAAGGGAGATTTATTCGGCTTACAGCTCCAGAGGGGAGACACAGTCTTTCATGGCAGAGGCGACATGGCTGGTGGCTGAAGCTGGAGGCAGCTAAGTCACTGTGAACATTCCTGGAGGCTCAGAGCTTTCAGTAGGCCAGTGGGTGACGGCTGAAGGCTGGAGGATTCCTGGAGAGTCAAAGAAGCAAAGAATCTCTCTTTCAAGTCTTCTGTTCTATGGTTTCTTTTACCTGGTTTGCTACTGAAAGGTTCCGATCAGATCTAGGGCTGGTCTTCGTATTGTAAATGTTTTGATCTGGATCATCTCTTCAGGCAGTCTGACAGCTGAGCTTAGTTAATGCCAGGTGTGGTCAAGTTGACACCAGGATTAACTGTCCCTTCTCCTTATTGCTCTGCTCTGGAATTTCCTGGGCTCTCCCTCACAGGGCCAGAAGTGCAGGCTGCTGCCACATCTGCTTGGCATTTTTTTTTTAATGTGGGATCTTGGAATCTGGACTCAAGTCCTTTTGTTTGTAAGGCAAAGACTTTAACCACTGAGCTCTCTCCCCAGCCGGAAACATTACCTTTCTCAATATGGTGAGAGGGCCTTTGTGTGGTGGTTAATCCTCATGGTTCCCTTGACTGGATTCAGAATCACTTGGAAACTGAATCTTGGGGCATATGTGTCTTTAAGGAGGTTTTCAGGGAGATTTGCCTGAACAGGGAAGACTCACCCTGAATGTGGGGCTGAGATCCCAGAATTAAAAAGTGGGGGTGAGAAAATGATTCTTGGTGAGTACCATCAGTCATAGGTCAGGTTCCTGGGGACACCATGTAACCAGACACCTCAAACTCTCCTATGTCTTTCCTGACACGGTGGACTATATGCTCTTAAGCTGTGAGCTACAGTAAGTTCCTCTCAGGCGTTCTGTCATAGCAATGAGAAAAGTAACCGATACAGTGCGCAGGAGAGTCTGGTGAGTAAGTGGCTAATGGACATGGACAGGTTGCAAGAGAAGTTGATATTTCCAGAAGACACGAAGAGTGTTCAATGCACCAAGTGATCTGATATATAAACTGTTGCATTTATTAAGAGCGTATCTTTTTTCTTCCCCTAACAGAATTAGAGAACTTTCATTCATCATGGTGTATTGATGGGAGATTAAGTTGCTATAACTTTATTTGAAATCAATTTGGCCATCTTTATTGAATCTTGGAATGTTCATACCCTTGGAGTAAGTAATTTTATTTGAGGGCTTGTATCCCAAGGAAATACTGTGAACTACACGGAAAGTTTTATATCCAAACCGTTCATTTTTCCATTGATAATGATTTTAATGCACAAAAATGAGGGCAATCGTTCAACAAATTATGGGTTTGTTATATAGTAGAGAACATGGTAGCCATTAAATGTGCTGTATGTGCTGAGGTGCAAAAGAAGTAACTACATATTGAACATCAGCTGAAAAAAGAAGAATGCCCCATAATATGTCGACTATCCTTCTAGCTACAATGTTCTGAGGAACTACTTATAAAATGGAAAATGGAAGAAAAAGTGAGAAACAGTGGGTGTCTCTGGGTAGTATGATTATGAGTGGGCTTATAAAGGTTTTTCTTTCTGTAGATGTGCATAATGTATTAAAGAAGAACAACAATGAAATCCAATGCCTTATTTTGAACTGAAAGGCAGGATGAAGTTAATAGGGTACAGTCAGGACAGAGCTGGTGGACAAGTTGACTTTGGGGACACTCACTCTGAGGATTTGAGTTGGTAGATCATACCAGTGTTCCCAGGTCCTGAGTGGGGTGGGGCAGTCGATGACAGGTGTGTGTGTGTGTGTAGCAGTTACTCTTCTCTGTTGCTGCGAGACAACACTCAAAGTCAAGCAACTTAAAGGAGAAAAGGGGAGATTTAGATTTATTAAGTTTATAGTTCCAGGGAGAAATACAGTCTATTATGGTGGGAAAGGCGCGGCTGGCGGGCAGAAGCTGGAGGCAGCCTAAGTCACGTTCATCCAGGAGGCTGGGAGCTGCAATGCTGCCAACTGTAAGAACAGACCTCTCTCAAGGCCCACCCCCGTCACTGCTTTCCTCCAGCAAGGCTCCACCTCTTAAAGGTGCCGTGACCTTCCTAAATAACTAATGATTCAAACACATGAGGCGGTGTGAGTGAGTGTGTGTGTGTGTGTGTGTGTGTAGTGTGTGTGATCATAGGTATAATGTCTAAGTGCATGTGTACGTGTGCATAGTTTCAAGTGCTTTAGCTCAGGCCTGGGGGGGGGCAGAGGACAATCTTTGAGTGTTCTCCTCACCTCTTTCCCTTGTTTGAAGCAGGGTCTTACACCTGCGTAAGCCAGGTTGGTCGGCCTCAGAGCTTCTGGAGATTGTCTGGTTTCTTTCTCCTCCTTCCCATGGGAATAAAGGGATGCCGGACACTGTGTCCTGGGGATCCAACCTCAAGGCGCCAGGTTTTCCTGGCCAGCTCTTTGCCCTCTGAGCCGTCTTCTCAGCCTAGGAAGCACTCAGGCGCTGCAGTCGGCCTGCATAGTTGCTGATAAAGTCATGACAAAACAGGTTAAGGGAACAAAGGTTTAATTTTGTCTTACGATTGTCCAGTTACAGTTCTTAGTCCAGCTTGGCGGGAGAGCGGGCACCATCACCAAAGGGCCGAGGGAACTGGCCACACCCTCTCCACATAACAGCTGAGAGAGAGACGATCCTTCCCTATCAGCTAGCATGTCTGGCCAAGTAAGTATACACAAGGATGCCGACTTTCTCAAACAGCTCCATTTTATCAACTCCCTGGGACAAGTCCCACCCACCGTGGGCTGGGCCTTTCCCGTCCATCAAAGTCTCCTGCAGGTTCCCTCTGGGCTTAACTCTACTATCTGTTCTCTGCAACTGTGCCCAGAGCTCAAACCCTCAGCCATCAAATGATACCTGTATCTAACTATGACACCAGCCCCCCCCCCCCCCCCCCTGAGAGAAGAGGCCGGGGAGAGCCCCGAGGGGTCTGCTGGGCGTCCCCGGCCCAAGTCGTGTGTGCGGAGGAGGGGCGGTGCTTGGCTGCTTCTTCCTGCGCGTCCCCGCACCTGCGGCGTCTCCAGACTTTGGGGGAACGGGTATGCTAATGAACTCAGATATCATAGTTGGAGTGGACCAGGCAGGGAACTAATGTTCCAGAGCATAACAAACACGGATACCCGGGAGCCCAGCAGAGTCGTTACTGGGAGAAAAATCACTCCTGCCAGAGACCGGCGCAGCAGGGGAGCTCAAGTGGGTAAAGCAGGACCGCAGCTGAGCGGCTGCGCAGGCCTTGCAGTCACGTGACCTGCCCTCCGGTCCGCCCAGGCCTGTCTTCCTCCTCCACCGCCTCCCGGTGCCCACAGCGAGGGGCTGTGTGGTTCGGGGTGCAGTCTGTGGTCAAGGAACAGAATCAAACTAATTGGCCCCTCTGGGATAGCGGGAGCCTCCTTTTTTTTTTTTTTTGTGGACTTATTAGCAAAGGACTGTAAGTAGGTGGGATAACTCGTTCCGTGGGTAGGTAGCTGCGCTCGGGTGTCAGGCCGTGCTCCGCTGTGCAACAGAGCAAGGCCGCTAAAGGCTTCATGATCAGGATGGGGCTGAGAGCTGCGGGAGCGGGTAGGAGACCACACGCGTGCGCACGCTGCGATCCGTCATGGCTGGTGGGCACAGAGGCCCAGTAGGTAAAGCAGCCTTGTGTGCATGTGTGTGCGCGTGTCTGTGTGTGTGCATGCCTGTGTGTGCATGTATGTGTGCGCATGCCTGTGTGTGTACATGCCTGGGTGTGTGTGTTTGTGTGTGTGTTATGCTTCTGTGTGTGTATGTGTGTATGCGCACATGCCTGTGTGTATGTATGTGTGTGCACATGTTTGTGTATGTGTATGTGTGTGTTATGCTTCTGTGTGTGTATGTGTGTGGTGTGTGTTGTGCACGTACTCATTTGCTGTCACTCATTCTCCACATTGGTAAGACTAGGTTGTCTAACCGGAAGCAGAGCAGGAGGTGGAGTTCACAAGCACAATTGATTGGGGTGTGTCCCCCGAAAGCCTTATGAGGGAGGAGGAGACAGCTGGAGGCCTATCCAAGGCACGGTCAGCCCCCAGGGAGCGCTGGAGCTGGGACTGGATCTCAGTTTCCCAGACTGAGGTCCCGTATTAGCCTTTGCCCCCCCCTCCCCCACGGGTGTAGGCTCCTGCTTGTTGGAAAAGTCTGGGCTTGGGTGAAGCAGCTGTCTTTGGTCAGAGGTAATTCCTGGGTACATTGAACCGGTTTCCAGGGGTGGCTGCGATTTATGATTCATTGTAAAAATCATCATTCAGTGGTCACTAGACTTAATAATGTTAGAATCAAAAATCTTAAAAAGTCACAATATGAAAAAAACCTTAGGCCATAAAAATGGAAGATTCTTCTCTTTTCATGGTTGACAAATGATATTTTCTTGGAGGAATAAGTTAATGATGGGTTTTCAGGGTAGTTCAGCTGCTAAGCCTGATGACCTAAGTTCAAATCCTGGAACCCTCATGGTGGAAGGAGATGAACGATAACCACAAACTGTCCTCTGACTTCCACGTGCTCTGTGGCTCACTGATACTACCACACACACTAATGAATAAATGTAAAAAAGTAGAAATAAAACAATTCCATCCTGAATGTGTGTGTGTGTGTTTGTTTATTTAATGATTTTCTCTGTTGCAACCGAGACAAGAGCTTCTCTGATTATAAAGTTCAGTTTTCTCAGTGGTTTTCCAGGCAAGGTCTTAGTATGTGGTTCAGTATGGCCTTGAAATTCCCCTGCCTCTATTGTTGGTGTTGGAATTGTTGGCCACTACAACCGAATCAAGTTTTACTTTCAGGAACACCTTTTTTAATATCTATTTTTTTGAGAATTTTTCATATTGTTTGGATTTATGTCATTGCCCTGACCCCCTCTCCACTCCCCCTTCTCTTCCGTCTGCCTACCCATCCCCCTCCTCTCCGGATACTTCCCTCCCCTGTTCAATCCAGCCAGGCCCACCCACCCTCCTGTTCTTCTGTGTCACAGGACCCCCTGTGGGGGTCTGAAGAACACTTTTATAAAGAGCACTTTTGTTTTTAAATGAAGTCTTTATGTGTGTGTGTGTGTGTGTGTGTGTGTGTGCATAGATGCTTCTGCATGGGTGTGCCTGTGTAGGCCGGAGGTCAATGTCAGATAGTCAGGGTGTCTCACCGCACTGGGGGGAGGGTGGCTCATTGCTTTGATTGTATTAGCTGGCAAGCAAAGCCAGGAAGCCATGTCTTTGCCTGTACAGCGCGCAGCTTTTACACGGATGCTGGGTGTCCGAACTCAGGTCCTCCTGCTGAGGGGCAGGCACTTCAGTGACAGCCATTTCCCCAACCTCTTAGGAATATTTTTTGGAATGTTTTTAAAAAAATTCATTAGTTTGGACACTATTATAAGGGAGCTAGACAGACACCCATTGGCAGACAGACACCAGGACGGGTTTCCAAGTACAAGCGCACCCTCGTGTGTACCATCTTGCTGTCATTTGTCAAAAGCACAGCGTTTTCTCATTTGGTTGGACGCGTGCGTGTTTCTTTTATTTGTCACATCCCATTTCCTGACTCCTCCCGGTGATTAGGTATCTGCAGGCTTTGAGTAAATTCTCTGAAAGATGGATGTTAGAATGGAAACCATCTCCACGGGTTGAGAATGTTGCCAAGCACACAGCGTCCCCCTTCAAATCCGAAGGTTTCTGCTTTCCCGGTTTATCTCATCCCAGGAATCAAGATTGTAGATTAATTAGGATTTACCTGACTTCTCAGCTACTAGGGCACTAGCAAGATTTGGGGGCACCTAGCGACAGGAGGCTTCAGTAAGACTCTTAAAAATTGCTTCCTTGGGACAGTGTTGTCCGATGGAAACATTTGCACTACTCAGACATAAATCAAAATTTTCATGAAAAGAAATAGATGATATTAAATATAATAAATAGTGCCTGTTTAAACTCTGCACAGTCAGTCTGGCCTTGAACTTGCAAAAAAATGTTGCTGGTTCAATAATCAATGTAAACAATTGTTTGTGTGTATGTGTGTTTTGGTATCAAATGTCTTCCTGAATTTTTCGAGTCAAGGTCTTTGACTAAACCTGGAACTTACCAATTTGGCTAGCCTGGCTGGATAATGAGTCCCAGGGATACGCCTGTCTCCACCTGTGCAGCGCTGAGTTTATAGGCGTGGGTAACAGCACATGCTTTTCACATGGGTGGTGGCGATCGAACTGAGGTCCTCAGGATTGCATGGCAAGCACTTTCAAATCCGAAGGTTTCTGCTTTCCTGGTTTATCTCATCCCAGGAGTCAAGATTGTAGATTAATTAGGATTTACCTGACTTCTCAGCTACTAGAGCACTAGCAAGATTTGGGGGCACCTAGCGACAGGAGGCTTCAGTAAGATTCTTAAAAAACTGAGCTATGTTTGTGGCCTTAAGGCAAATAAGCATTAGCAAGATATTTTGCATTCTTTTTTAGTGCTGTCTTTAAAAACCTAGTACATACTTTGCACTTAAAACACTTCTAAATTTGGATGCTAAGTTTTTATCAGAAATGCTTGATCCATATTTGGCTTATAAAACTCACAATTCAGGGCTGGAGAGCCGGCTAAGGGGTCAAGACTGCCTCAAAAGTCAAAGGACTTGAGTTTGAATCCTAGGTCCCATGTAAAAACATCAGGCAGAAATGGCCTTGGAGGCCTGCGCTTCCTGCCTTGGTGGTTGGAGCCCGGGAAGTCCCAGAGTGAAGCAAAAAGGAGGTAGAAGCAATCCAGGATGACTGTCAAAGTGTCACCCTTGGTCCTCCACAGGGATACACACTGCTCTCTGATACACACACACACACACAAAATAAAGTTTACAATTAAAAAATGTGGATGTGAAAAATGAAGTTATCCCAAACATATTTAAGGGTTTTTCAAGATCTATTTTAAATGCCAAAAAGAAGTCATTTTTCATTAATATTCATATCTATTAATAAAATTGATGTGTTTATTTAAAATTGATTTGATGTTTACATGGAATGAAAAATCCTATCACATAAAGTCATGCTTACTGAAAAAGACTTTGTCTTGCTTTTATTTTTAAATTTCAATTTCAATTTAATTCAAGTTTAAAGATGTGCTTACTTTTTCAATCACGGTAGCCATAATTCTCTTGCCAGTAGCCACATGGACTTCTTTAGACTATTTTAAAATACTGTTCCATTGCAAGGATCACAATACAGACAAGGTACTTGGTTGTAGCATCTTTCCTTGTGTCTGTTTTCAAGGCGTTGTGTGTATGTGTTTGTGTGTGTATATCTGCACACACATGCACCTGCTTCCATCAGCAGCCGCCTCGGTTTCTATCTGGGTTCATAACTATTCTGCGTCTTTAATTGAACTACATTTTGATGCCAGCCATGGTGATGGGTTTTTCACTTCGCCTCTGTTCAGCTTCTCGCCTCCCCTTTCTTCTCCTCTCACATCTGACTTTCCTCATGAACTACCTACGACGCCTGTGTGCTTTTAATTGTTCTTTCCGCACCAAATATCTCTGCTTTCCCAATGGCGAAGAAGGGAAACAATTTAGGCTTTTCACTCGCCCTAAAATAAAACGTAAACAAACCTACACAACCCAGCAGACGTGGCCCAGCCGTGGCCCGGGATTGATTTCCTTTGCTTCAGGTCCCTGCCTCTGGGTCCGCAAGGTCAGTAGCAACTGTGGAGTGCATCCAGAAAGGGCTGCCTTGTGGTCCCTTATTTTGTCCTTTGACTCTAGCAATTAACTTCTTGGAGGATGAAAAAGAGCACAAGTCTCGAGGTCCTTCAGTTGCTGCAAGAGGTGGAGCGAACTCTGGGTTTCCTCGGCTTTGCGTGGTCTTGGTTGCCATAGGAAGTAAGAAAAAAAGCGTCTTGACTAAGAAGGTGAGATGCAGAGGAAGCTGCCGGAGAGTCAGCAGGGGGAGGGGTGGAGTGGCCTGATGATGTCATTGAACTGAGGGAAGATGGAGGGAGCCCAAGTGTGACTTTGGGCAGGTCCCTCTTCTTGCTAGGCCAGCACTTTCTTTCTAACTGTCCAATTCAGCTATACTCTGTGTGGCTTCTTTATGGTGCTGGCCTAGGAGTCCCCGACCCAGCGCATTCCCTCTCCTACTTCCAGACAGGTGACCCGCCACAGAGCCCAAAAGTGATCAGGGAAGGAGGGACACGGTGCCTTCCCATCCACTGATAATTCAAGTCACCAAGTCTCTGCCTGATTTGTCAAGACTCAGAACTGCATGGGTTTTTAAATACCCTCAGGCACGCTAGTCTTCAGGATGCAGGGCCAGTTGTGACCCGGTGCCCTGCAGCGTGCACCAAGACTGGGAGGGAGGATAAATGAGGCCCTCATGGGGATTTCGCAGGAGCATTTTGCATAGTTCAATCTTACTCATCTTATCAGAGGTCTATCATTTCCCCCAAACCTTTATTTTCAGATTATCATTTTTTTGTACCAGCTCTTGAGAGAAGCATTTTATGAAGATCAGCTCATTTATTTTGTGCAAGGGTAGGTGAGTCACAAAAATCCATAATACTTTTAGTGACCCAGAAACTTGCGTATCCATATGTAAAGTAATCTATGGTCTATAACATGTCTTCATGAAACAGGTGGCAGCAGTGCAAAGAAATGCTTTGTTAAGTTCCCAAAGGACAGCACGTCAAGTAAGGGTTTTTGACATTCAGAAGAGGGATAAATGAGTTATAACAAAATTAAGCCCAAAGATAGTCATGATTGGGATGCATAGAGAGGGAAGAAAAAAGCGTATTGATAGGAACAACATGACTGAAACTACTCACAGGCTGTTAAGGGTATAGGAAATAAAAAAACATGTGTGTAAGTCACTACTAAGTGAATAACTGAAAATCTCCAAGCTTTGGAGCCTGAGTGAAGGAAGTAGTTAGGCTGCTAGATGGAGCGGCAAGCACAGAATAGTAACTTCATTTTGGGGCAAGTGAGGGTGGTGACCGTGACGTGTCCAGACGGATGTCTGTGGGCACCTGGACCAAGGATGGAAAGTGGGGTGAGGAGTACAGATTTGATGTTCATGGGAGAGGCGTTCATGAAGTCATAAAGCAGGATCCTCGGGCTGGGGAGATGGCTAAAGGGTTAAAGGCTTGGCCGCACAAGCAAGAGGACCTGAGTTCAGATCCCCAGATCGTGTGTAAAAATGCTGGAAGGAGATGGCGGCAACCCGCCCTCCTGGCCTTGGAAGGTGGAGCATGGCAAAGCTGTAAGGAGGTAGAGAAATCTGGAGTGATTGCTCTTGATACCCTTGGGCCTCTACAGGCACACATACTCCAATGCTCTCTTGTATACGTGTACACCACGGACGCACGCATACACGCACACGCACACACACACACACAGAGGATCCTAAGTGAAAGGGAAGAGTGAGGGGTAGTGAGGTTTGAATGAAGATTGCGCTGTGGGAAATAAAGTAAGCCAAAGTTGGATGTCTGGTGAAATAGGAAGGGAGTAAGGAAGGAGGGATGGGGTCGAAGTTTCCCTGTGGTTGTCATCTACACCACCTAGTGAAGGAAAGAAAATCAGAACTGTGGAGAGGCCTGGTCAGTCTCTTGACGGGACCTGAGAAAAGATGTTTGTGGACAGGTTTGTTCATTGCACACTTGCATTACACACTTAATTCTGCTCAGGGTGTGAAACTTCTGTCAATGAAGCAGAATGTCCACTTGAGAATGTTTGGTAAGACAGAAAATAACCACCAAAGATGCCCACGGAGCTTGGAGTAGGGAGAGAAACCTCAGAGGCCTCGGCAGCTTCTCTTCTCTTTGGAGGGGCCTTTTCTGAGAGTTCTCATTTATGCAAATAATGCTCCCACATTTTTACTCCCCCCCCTCCCCCCGAGCTCCCCGGGCAGAGCCCCACGTGACTTAAGAGTGCTTCTAAGTTTTTCCACCAGTGTAGAAAAGAACTGATCCCCACACGGAGAGTAGATATGTGTAGCAGTTACTCTTAACTCTTGCTGTGAGAGAGCACCCAAAGTCAATCAACTTAAGGGAGAAAGGGAGGTTTATTCAGCTTACGGTTCCAGAGGGAAGGGACAGTCTCTCAAAGCAGAGGTGGCATGGCTGGCTGGCCAAAGCTGGAGGAGGCTAAGTCACCACAGACATCTTGGAAACTGAGAGCAGCAGACTGCTTGCTGCAAAGGCAGATTTCTCCTGGAGGTAGGGTGGGACTAACCCACTTCAAGGCCCACCCCTTGTGACTGCCTTCCTCCAGCAAGGCTCCACCTCTCAAGGTGACATGACCTTGCCAAACACATGGTACTGTGGGGGACACATTTCAAACCATGACAATATGCTTTCAAGTCTTTCGAGAATCCACATTCCTGTGGTTGTGTAAATGGTCCAGTGAGTCACTAGGAAGGTGTGTTACAGGAAGATGTACTGTTTGGACTTGATTGGAGAATCCTCACCAGACCAGGGAAGGGAGGAGACCCATAGACCGTGGGAAGTAAATTCATGTGCTTGTTTGTTTCTGGATTTTTATTAAGCCTGTAACATCTGGAGGTTTCCATGGGTCGAGGAAATGTTTACGCAGCTTGGATGTGGAGCAATGCCTGTTTTGTTCTGGTTTGTCTCTGAGGCGACGATTCTGAGTAAGAACCAATCTCTTTCGGGTCCTGGAATGCCCCTGAAGAATGGCAGCAAATGTCTTCATTTTGTTGATGCCTCGTCCCAGCAGAGCCATGTTTATTGTAGTTCAGATCAAATCACATTATCAAGTATTTATTATTGCCCCAGGACAATAGAGTTGAAAAATACTTTCAAACTAATGACCCATTTCCTCACATTGATGCACGTGGCACATCTTTCATTCATGATTTCAGGAGTATTTGTTAGGCTCAGTGAAGTTTTAGCTGCTGCTTTTTGGAACTAGGAAAAGGTTTCTGGAGTAGCATCCCATCCTCCAAGAATCATAATCTAGATAGAAAGACAAAATTGACTCCAAAAAGTATTTTCAAGTTATCATGGCCCAAAACAGAAGACACTCTTTTGGTTCAGTAAGAAAGATAACTATGCAGAGGCTATTAAGAAAAAGTTAGATGGTATTAACTGATCAAGTAACCCAAGTAGCTTTCCAGTGGTGGAGATAGATCATGGTGTGGGTTACTGTCATAGTTAAGCACAGGTGTCAACTTGACTGTTGAGGGTTTGAAGTCTGGGCACACTTGTAGAGAATCAGTGGTTGAGTTAAGCCCAGAGCAAACTTGCCAGAGGTTGTCTGGCTGATGGGGAAGGTCCAGTCCATGGTGGGTGGGTCTAGGCCCTGAAATAAAATACCAAGAGCTGACTGAGAAAGTTGGCATCTTTGTGTACACTTGGCCAGACATGCTGGTCTGGCAAGTAAGGACCATCCCTCTCTCAGCCATTATGTAGAGATGATGTGAGCAGTTCCCTCGGCCTGGTGTTGGTGCGTGCTCTCCTGTCAAGCTGGACTGAGAACTGTAAGCAGTAATCATAAGAGCAAATAAACGCCTTGTTCCCTTAAGCCATTTGATGATCGTTTATCAGCAACCATGCAGGTGAACTGCAACAGTTGTCTAAGTTTAAAACTCAAAGAAGAGATTGTTATAGGTTAGCGTGAGGTGTAGATGCAGGCCTAGAGATGGGAACCAGAGGCTTGATGAGGAACGAAGATTTGTGCGGAGGCTGAAGGAAGAAGCCGAGTAGACTAGTGGAGGTCAGGTCATAGAGCATCCTGTGTGACGCGCTTGTGGACTTCGTGCTCCATGTTGGACATGGTGCCGCTGCAGACTCTTAAGAGAACATCTGCTGGATTCTGGCTGCTCCTGTGTAGCATGCTTTTCTCTGTCATCACGCGTGACTTCTCTACAGAGTTTGTTCTGAAAGAACACAGTAATTTAGTTTTAGGAATTGTCTCCTTCACTAGAATGTTGGGAGACCACAAGGTTGGGATTCTTCTTTACCTACTTCCTGGTCTGATCTTTCCCACATCTAAAACACCTTTCATCAGACCACTTCATTCTCTTTCACTCTTTCTCAGGTATATATCCATCCCTGTGGAAATAAAAAAAGCATGCTCATAATTTTTTGTGAACAGTATAGACGTATGCGATACCCTCTCTTAGTTTATCTTAGTTGTTTTTCTTGTTGCTGTGAAGCAATCCTCTGGCAACAGCAACTTAAGGGAGAAAGGGTTTATTCTAGCTCATGGTTTCAAGGTGTGGTCCACTGGGGCGGGGGATGTCACATCTTCAGGGTTCTGCAGGGGATGAGGAAAGTCTGCTGTGACTCAGCTCTGTCTCTCTGTTCGTCCAGTCCAGGATCCCAGCCATGGAATGGCCTCCCCACAGTGGGTGTGTGTGTGTGTGTGTGTGTGTGTGTGTGTGTGTGTGTGTGTGTGTGTGTATGTCCCCTCAATAGTCGTAGTCTAGATAATGCCCGAAGGTCTGTTACCCAAGTGGTTCTAGATTTTGTTAGTGTGAAAGCCAACACTAATCATCAAAGGTTGTTTTCTATAGCTTTGGTAATTTATGAAGAAAATAATTTTTCCCCTCATAATTTTGGAGGCTAAAAGCCCAGTGTCAAGGTGGAAACATTTAGTCAGGGCTGTTGTGCTGTGTTATTTTATGAAGGAAGGAGTGTGGGTGGGAGAGAGAGAGAGGGAGAGAGAGAGAGAGAGAAGGGTAATGAAACAGGGATAATGCACCATTCATGGGAGAAAGAGTGAAATCTGAATTGCAGATCAACACTGAATAATTTCTTGTTAGTAGAACGATGGAACACATTTGTTGCTTAAAAGGTTATTTGCTTACATAGAATTTAAAGTTACTGGACATTTTCCCCCTCTAAATCTGAGAAGCCTTAATCAGGGAGTCTTAAAACTCCCAAAAACCCATGTCTGTCACCTAAAGTCAGGGAACTAGCTCAGTCCTGTGTGCATGAGTGTGTGTGTGCGCGCGTGTGTGTTTGCGTGTGTGTGCGTGCGTGTGTGCGTGCGCGCGTGTGCGTGTGTGTGTGTGTGTGCGTGTGTGTGTGTGTGTGCGTGTGTGTGTGTGTATGTGTGTGTATCAGAGGACACTGTGTGCGCCCGTGGAGGCCCAAAGATGACTTTGGGAATCACTCTGGTCTGTGCTCCCTCCTCTTTGCTTTGCTTTGGGGTTTCCCAGGTTTTGCCTTCCTGGGGTGAAAGTACAGGACTTTCTGCTTTCCAGGTAGGGGCTTAACCCCTGAGCCATTTTATATCTCCCTTTTCTTCTTGTCCATTTTGTGCACCCTGTGACTTATTTCTTCAGCCACAAATATTCCATTATAGTTATATGTACATAGAACTAGCATCTGTTTTGAGAGAATGTTGGAACTTCTGTGAGATTTGAAGCCACACATGACATAGGGTGTTAGATACCAGTGGTTTGTTTCTCTTAGGGAAGTGTGGAGAGCAAGTCTAGCTGGGAAAGGGAGGAGTGGCTACAGGTGGAAATATAGGGGAGAACCCAACTTAAAGCGTGTGAGCTAGAGGCTGATACTAGACTATTCTAGATTGTTCTGTATCAGTAGGATGCAAGTCCCCTGCTGATATCCTGGTCAGGGGTGGGAACTTCAGAAAATTGTAGGAGTCTCCTACTTAGACTCCTCTCTGGTTCTAAATGGGAAGTGAGTCTTCCATTCAGCAATCATTGACACTATTCTTTCCCTGGAGATACATTTCAGAAAAGCCAAATTTTAAAAAGAAATTGCATGTGGCCATATTAAATTAGAGACTTAACTTCCATCTACTTTCATTACCATAATTGAGCAGCAAGCTCTAGGAGAGGTTATTAACTCAGTACAGGTATTGGCTCCTTCAAGGAAACAAATTTTAAACTGACAGAATGGTCTCAGTTCTTTCTTTTTTTTCTGCTTTAACAGAAAAGTAGGTAACGTGGGCAGAAGAGGTTTATCTTGGCTCATGTTCTGGAGACTGGGACGCATAGTGCCAGCCCCTCAGCTCCTGGGCAGTGCCCACATTGCGTTGGGCCAGAGGGTGACAGAGAGTGGATGAGTATATGGTGAAGAGACAAAGCAAGGGGGGGCATGAGAGAGGGGTATTCTTTCTTTACATCAATCTGTTTTTGCAGGAACTGGTCAAGTGAAATAGGGACTCACTCACAGGAGAGAGAAATTGGTCCAATTGTGAGGGCTTCTCCCCAGAAACCAAATACTTCCCAGGAGGTCCCATCTCCCCACAGGGCTACATTGGAGACTAGATATGACATGAGTCTTGGTGGAGACAGACCTTACGCAGACCATAGCAAGAAGCAACCTGTAGAGCTGTAGAGATGCGCTTATGTCTTTCTCCTTTCCATGTTCTTCTTCTTTCCTTTCTTCTTCCCCCTCTTTCCCTTTTCCTCCTTCTCTTCTTCTTCCGTATTTTCCTCTTTCTTCATTGTCCTCCTCTTCCTTCCTCCTGGTACTGAACACAGTGCACATGCTAGACAACAGGTGTACCACTGATCCGCATCCCAAGTCAGAGATTCTTTTTATTTTTTTATCTGTATTTATTTATTTATTATTTATTTATTCAATTGTGCTTGTATGCGTGTGCGCGAGTGTGTATGTGTGTGTGTGTAGAACCATGGGCAAATTCAGGAACCACCATGGACGCCTCCACCTCCTCCTTGTTTACTCTGCCCCAGGATTCACAGGCTCCGCCCTACCAGGACCAGAAACGCAGGCCGCCCCCGCTTCTGCCTGGCGTCTATACGTGGGCTCTAGGATCCGAACTCAGGACCTTCTGCCTGCAAGGCAGAGGCTTAACCCCTGAGCCACCTCTCCAGCCCCCGATCTGTATTTATTGATGCATAGATTTAACAAGACTAAAATATTTGACAAATGGCTGTGTCCATATTTTTTCTGGCTATTTTATTTTTTAGTGTTGCATGCATGAATATAGCGAACTTATGATATTTTCACCCCTTTATTCCTAACCTCAGCTCCCCTCCTTTTCCCCTTATAGTCCTTCATCTCCCCTGTCAGACTCCCTCCTGTTTTCAAGTGGCCCACTGTGTTTCATCTGGTTTGCCTTGGATGACATTGCCTGATGTGCTTCGTGTTTCAACAAGTATCTAGATCAGCGGGTGCCATAGTTAGGCACAGGTGTCAACTTGACAGTTGAGGGTTTGAGCTCTGGGCACATTTGTAGAGAATTAGTTGTTGAGTTAAGCCCAGAGCAAAACTACGGGAGATTGCCTAGCTGATGGGGAAGGCCCAGCCCATGGTGGGTGGGATTAGGCCCTGGAATAAAACACAGAGAGCTGGTTGAGAGAGTTGGCATCCTTGTGTATACTTGGCCAGACATGCTGGTCTGGCAAGTAAGGATTGTCCCTCTCAGCCTACGTAGAGATTGTGTAGCTAATTCCCTCGACCCTGGCGTTGGTGCATGCTCTCCCGTCCAGTTGAACTATGACTGTAATGGACTGTTGTAAAGAAATAAACCCTTTGTTCCCTTAAGCTGTTTGATGGTGATTTATCAGCACCCATGCAGGCGAACTGCGACAGTGGGAGTACTACTGAGGAAAGCAGCTTCTTCTTTTCCCCCGTCAGCATTAGTCCTCCTCAGTCTCTCGGGGAGGCATGGAGTTTCTTGAAGTCTTTCCTCTTTCATGGTGAGATGTTGGCAGAATTGTTCCCATGCCGCTCTTATGAAAACAGAGGTCGTCAAAGATTCTTTTCACATAAGTAATCCTGCTGAAATAGACGAGTTTTCATACCAAATTACTCATCAGTTAATATATTTAATAGTCGTAGCAGCTAGTATTTGTTCAGCAGTTGTATTGATTTATTCATTTCCTCGGATCCTGTCAAACCCTCTACCCAGTCTGCACAGTGAGCGCTGCCGATGTGGAGACCGAGCTCCTGGATGTGGGCTTCTAGATCGCTTTTACAGCACTCACAGTCTCTGTCACCAATGCTTCCTGCAAGGCCTATGAGTAAGCATTTTGCTGTTAGACGAGAAAGTAGAAGTACAAACTGAGGAGCAAGGCTCCGGCACCAGTCAGTGTTCTCTCTGCGACAATATAACCTGCCCTGGGTAACTAGAGACAGGACCAGAGAGAAACCCATTGCTAAGGAGAGAAAGTGTGATGGAGGAGTGAACTACCGAGTTCCCAGAGCTCAAAGGAACAAGTGTGGACGGAGTGTGGGACGCGAGGCAGGAGGTCCTGAAGGTCCTCTTTAATCTCCCCCGGGGATCTTGACATTTATCAAAATCATCCTCTCCCAGCAGGAGTCTCCTGCTGAGCGCCTGGTCACATGGGCTCTTCCCTCCCTCCCTCCCTCCCAAGATGCACTGAGTCACTTTCCCCTTTCCCGTACTTCTGAGCCATCCCCACCATGTGGAGCCCCGACCAGCCAGCACCGACCAGCCAGCACCGACCAGCCAGCACCGCCATCCTTCCCTGGGGATCCGAGTGCCACCTCCCACCACAGTCTGTCTTGCTGGAACACGGCGCTCCAGAGAGTCATCTGCTCTTTCCCACCGTGTAACGGGAGCACGTTTGCTCCGTGCTGGCTGGGGAGGGAAAGTTCCTTCCCTGGCCTTTCCCTGGTTGCTTTGTGCGCAACCTTGAAGCTTCATACACAGACACGTGCACACGCACAGACACACACAGATAGACACACACACTCATAGAATCTCACTTTGTAGTCCTAGCTGGCCTAGAACTCATTAGAGCCCATGATGGCCTTGATTTCACAGCAATCCCCTTCCTTCTGTGCTGCGTTCAGTTTAGTATTCTTTGAAGACTTGGCTGGGTCCCAGTGTGCCTGAAAAATCAGGATAGCTTTACACGCCTTTCTGAAGAACATCTTCAGGTCTCATACTGGGTCTAAGGACACAGGTGATAGGTCAGCGCCATCTCCTTCTGCAGAAGCCCAGAGATTAATTTGTAGGGATCCCTTCATCCCTAAGGAAGATGCTGTCTCTTCCAGAAGCTTCTATGCTAGAGGTAGCAACAACACCTCCAGGAACCAGAATGGCACATTCAAAACTGCATAGGTCGAGGGGTCTGGGCAGTGCAGGGAAACATATACGGATGCACTTGAGAATGGGCCAGAGGGAGGTAGTGCAAAGGGCATGGTTCAGGAGCACGAGAGAGTGAAGAAAGGGTGGGTATTGTCATGGTTTCTGCAGCTCTGCAGCTGGGAACATTTCAATTAACATCTCTCACCAGGACCTACTAGGTGCATGATATAGAGTTCCCACGTAACTACTTTAGCCAGCAAGACTACTGCCCGAGTGAAAATTATTAACACATTAAGCTGTAATTATTAAGTAAAATAATGACAGTAATAACTTCATGTTAACTTACAGAACAAAATTAGGGCTTCTATTACCCAAGGCGTACTTTAATTCATCTACACTGGCTTGTACTTGAATGTTTGTTATAGAGTGTCCCAGCCCATAGCCCCCTGTCCAAGACCTAGGATATTCTTTCTTAGATTTACTGGTGGCCTTGGAAGGACATTTTCTGAAGAGCTAGGGATGGTAGCCCGATGGCAAAGCATCTCCCAGCAGGTAAAAGGCCCTGGATTCCTGGACCTGCCCCAGGACCTAGCAGTATCTACAACTCGCTGGAGAACAAAGACCATTTGCTGTTTCTGGACTTGGAAGTCATGTTTTTGACATCTATTCAACGACATGGTCCTCTTATACTTAAAGGAGCTTTAAGCTTATCTTAAGGGAGCTTCCTAATGATCTAAGTTTTCGAAGCGTGGAATACTGCGCCTGCTTCCCAACTTGCTTGGCAATGGCAAGAAAAAAGATTTGTAAAGCTGATGTTGGGGCTGATATCCAGACTCAACCCCACTGGGTGCCCGCATCCTCTGTCCTGCGTATTCAGCCTCTAAGGTTTGGGAACTCCCAAATGCCTCTTCTTCCAACAGGGCTGAGTATGTGTTTCCCATTTAGGCTTGAAGGTTTTCCAATAAGTAGTGGTTTGTAACACTAGGGACATAATCCCATCCTAAACGGAGCAAAAACCCTCTAAGCAGACCTACATTTGTATCCCAGGACAAGGCCATGAATCTTTCAGTAAAGGACATTATGTCTCCCCGTTCCTTACCTTTCCCCATTTCAACTTTTGGTTTGTTCAAGTTTGGGAAATTCTTGCTTTTCAGAAAGAGTTCAAAAATGGAATCTTACATGGTCTCTGCTTGTTTGCTCCCTTGACTTTTGAGGATGGCGTGTACAGCAGAGGTAGGTTCTCACAGGTAGTATCACTGAGGCTGCCCGTGTCCTGAACGGCTCATTCATTGCAATAAATATGGGCATTTAGTGGGCACCACCGCTGCCCACAAGACCCCACGAGAGGTAACTCAACCTCTCCATTTGTTTTCAACTTGTTTCCTGCAGCTAGAAATCAAGAGGAGTAATGTTTGAGTCTGGTAAACAGAGTCCTTGGATTTCAGAACCTAAATAAAGGTGAATGGATTTGAACAGCAGAGAGTAAATCACAATGTAGACTCCCAAAATATGGCAATCCGGGAGGAGGGACTATTCTCCTTGTGAAGTAATTTTTCACTTTTACAGTTTGAAAAGTTTCTTATCTCTCTTGAATATTTCAAGTCACCGATTCTCAATAGAGGGAATAGAGCTAAAAGCTCTCATATTAAGGCGCGCTGTCTTTTTGACGTACTGTCATGAGAGAAGAGAAGCAAGCATAAGTTCAGTGGTGAGATAGAAGTTAATACACAGATGCATATTTTACATGTAATTTCAGGAACTTAATGTCAGCTGTGCCTGATTTTCTCATTTCCCCCTGCTGTTATTGGGATGTCTACTGGTGTGAGGAGAGTCTTAGAAGAAAGGACCCTCATTAAGATTTAGCTCATGAAAAAAGTTACCCATGTCTCCTTCGTTTTTGAATTTTTTTTCCCCTGCGATGATTGAGAATTTCACGTGCCAGCACAAGTCTGCAGACTGACATTCAGGCCCTTTTACTAGAGCTAAAGGTCAAGAAAAATCAGGTATGGAGAGAGCCGAGGCCTCTGCTATTATTTACATTTCCTCTGCCTGGGCATGAGATGGACGAGCTATTCATCCCTTCGTCCACCCATGCATGCGTTCAATCCGTGAATATTTAGTAAGTGCTTACCTGCGGAATGCTGGGGATTTAGCTAGGAGCAAATCAGATATCCTCAGCTCTCTGAAATTCAGTGGGAAAATATTACACATAAGCAGTTAAATGCAGGAGCGATAGGGCTCTGGAAAAAGGAAATCAGGAGAGTTTGTTTTACATAGGTCAGAAGTGAGGTGGTGGGAAACCCAAGTGAATGGTGGGGTAAACGAAATGGGCCATTGAGGGAAGAGCCTGCCAGCTAGAAAGGAGATAAAGTGTGAGGCCCAAGGCAGGAGGTACTTGGAATCCGTAGTAATTCCAGGGCAGCGGTCTGGCTGTAACTGGAATACAATGCTGAAGGAGAGAATGTAAAGGATATTTGGTAGGGAAACCGGGCTCAGGTTCATGCAACTTTGCCCCAAGACCATCCCCTGAATGTTTTTCGAGTGTGATGGGCAAACTGGAGATTTTTGAAGGCAGAATTGGCATCATGTGACTTAGATCTAAGAGACAGTCTGCCCACCAGGAGAATTGTTCAATGGATAAAGGATGGAGTCAGGGGGACCAGCTGATGAGGATGGTGATCTGGACCAATTACTAGTTGAGGTGCTAGGAAGCAGTTGAATTTGGGGTACGTTTTCCAGGTGGTGATGAGAGGACCGGATGTGGAATATTGAATGGAGGAGCTCCTGGGATGCGCATGGGTTTTTTTGATCTCCAAATCTGGATGCTGAGCAAGTACAGGTTTGGCTATCAGGGAGAATCATCAGCGTAGAGTGGCACTGACTGACCATCCCGGAGCTGGCTGAGACCACCCAAGAAGAGAACCTGAGGATAGAGGCTGAGGACTCCAAGGGCTGAGATGTGGGGCACACCAACATAGATCCCCCCCAAGTTGCAAGTCTGAAGAAGAAGAAGACTAAAGAATATCTGGTGATGTCGGGAGAAGAACTGGACTTCGATGGTGCTCCAGAAAGTAGTTCAAGAAAGGAGGGTGTGAACATCGGGTCAGGTGAAAATCAGGACCGGGAAAATGGGCTTGGTAATGGTCCCTTAGGGACCGACGAGGTTTGTTCCATATTTTCTTGTTTCTTGGGTTCCACCTTCAAGTTCAGTCCACGCTACGCTCCGCCTAGCTCTTACCATAGAGGATTATATTTCTAGGAGGTTGACCAAAAACCTGTGGGCTCTGTTTCGAGATGATCATGTTCCGTGTTCCAGTTACATCGTGGCTCTCAGGCTCAGGTCTCTTGGGATTAGTGGAAGGGTTCACCAGCTCACTTCTTTTTAACAACCTAATCATCTCTGAGCCTTAAAATCCTTTCCTCAGATCACAGAGCATTTTCTGGTTATTCCTACTTCGATTAAAAAAAAAAAAAGACTCTCCCCTTTTTAGTCCCTTCAGCCCCTCAGCTTCTGAGGCTTGTTCTGTAAGGATAGCAAAGTCAGAAGATGGAGCGGGATAATGAAGGCCGTGTGCGTCTCTGGTGCACAAGAAAGTTAGGGGGCTGTTCCCCGTCTTATCCTCTGCGGGGTTGGGAGCCCTGGCAGGGGTGGTATATCTTTTCCACACTTGCAATTTCAACTGATTTTCATCTTTGGATCTAAAGTGGGTTTTTAATAGATAGATTTAGTTGGATCTTTTTTCTTTGAAGAATATGATAATCTCTGCTCTTTGATTGGGAGTGTTTCATCCGTTTGCATTTCGTATAACAACAGATAGGATTGGATTTGTTTATCGTTTGGCTGTTCTGCATTTCTCCCAGCCTTTTTTTTTTTTGCTTTTCCTATTTCAGCATAGTATTTTTTAAATTTTATTATTATTATTATTTATGCAATTGTGCGTGTGTGCGTGTGTGTGTGTGTGTGTGTGTAGAACCATGGACGAATTTGGGAATCACCATGGACGCCTCCATCTCCTCCTTGTTTACTCTGTCCCGGGATTCACAGGCTCTGCCCTACCAGGACCAGAAACGCAGGCCGCCCCTGCTTCTGCATCTATACATGGGGTCTAGGATCCGAGCTCAGGACCTTCTGCCTGCAAGGCAGAGGCTTAACCCCTGAGCCACCTCTCCAGCCCCATTATTTCAGCATAGTATTTTAATGTGTTTTAAGTTTTTCTCTACTTTTTACTGTGATATTTTCCCATTGGTTTCTCTAGATATTAATAGGATCTTTCAGTTATAAAAAACTTTCTTAAAATGGGTACTAATTCAACCTAGTAACTCTGGACAGAATTAACTTTGTCCAATAGAATACTGTTTCTTCCTCCTCTTTTGTGCTATGTTATGAATTCCATCTTCATGTTATAAACTCTCAGTTCTTTATCATTTTAATAAATCTCATACTTTTTAAGTGCATGACATTAAGAAAAGAGAAAACATTAAACAATATTCACCTTTATTATTTCTATGTTCTGTTTTCTTTAGGTTAGAAGTTAGAAGTATCATTTCCATTATGCTAATCTTCTATCTAGCCTGGAAGACTTTTATTACTTCTTGTCAGGCAGGCCTGATGTCATGCAATCTTTCAGTTTTTAATTATGTGAGAATATCTTTCTTTTGCTTTCATTATTGAAAAATAGTTTTCCTGACTAGAGAACTCTTCATCAAAAAAATTTTTTTTATTTCCTCTTAGTTCTTTGAAGAGATAGATCACCTCACTGCCTTGTGGCTTGCACAGCTTCCGATAAGAAGTCAAATGCTGAACGGAGAATGGTACCCTGCATGTGATGAGTCATTATTCTTGTCCTGCTTTCAAGATTTTCTCCTTATCTCCGTCTTGCAAGTCTTTGACTATAATGAGCTTGAGTATATAGATGTTCTGTGGTTTATCCTACTTGGAATTCATTGGCCCTCTTGAATGTTCTTTTCTTTTCTTTCTTTTTTTTCATTTTTTCTTTCTTTCTTTCTTTCTCTCTCGCTTTTCTTTCTTTCTTCTTTCTTTCTTTCTTTTTTCATTTTTCTTTCTTTTTTCTCTTTGTCTCTTTCTTTCTTTCTCTTTTTCTCTCTTGCTTTTCTTTTTTCTTTCTTTCTTTCTTTTTTTCATTTTTTCTTTCTTTTTTTCCTCTTTCTCTCTTTCTTCTCTTTCTCTCTCGCTTTTCTTTCTTTTTTCTTTCTTTCTTTCTTTTCTTTACTTCTTTCTTTCTTTCTTTCTTTCTCTCTCTTTCTCTCTCTCTTTCTCTCTCTCTTTCCCTCTCTCTTTTCCTTCCTTCCTTCCTTCCTTCCTTCCTTCCTTCCTTCCTTCCTTCCTTCCTTCCTTCCTTCCTTCTTTCCTTCCTTCCTTCCTTCCTTCCTTTTTTCTTTCTTTCTATCAAATTTGGGAAGCATTTGGCCATTGGCTGTTCAGGCATTTGTCCTGTTTCTTTCTCGTTTTCTCTTCTGAAACTCTCATTACATGTATGTTTAATTGCCTCCCACTCTATTGCCAGGCCATCTGTAAGACTTTTTTTATTTGTGTGTGTGTGTGTGTGTGTGTGTGTGTGTGTGTGTACACAAGAGGGCACTCCAGTGTGTGTGTCATGGAGGCCCAATGATGACTTCGGGAGTCATCCTGGACTGCTCTACCTCCTTCTTGTTTTGTCTGGGGCTTCTCAGGCTCCGTCTTCCAGAGCAGGGATTGCAGGCTGACGCCATTTCTGCCAGGTATTTTTACTTGGGATCTGAATTCAGTCCCTTTGCTGTGAGGCAAAAGCCTTTTCAACCCCTGAACCATTTCCTCAGCCCACCGCTGAGGATTTCACCTGCTCCTGAGCTTGACTACTTCCCATATGCTAATCTTTATGTTTGCTTATTTTTTCTTAGGACATCTCGAGTGTTTTGGGTGTTTTTTGAGACAAGGTCTCATCGTGTAGCCCAGAGTGGCCTGGAATTTATGATCATCAATCTCATGCCTCCATGCTAGGATTGCAGATACACAATTACCTGGCTTTCAAATATACTGTCAGGACTTCCTAGTGAAATTTTGTTATTTAATTTTGGTTTTAGCCCTAGAAACCTCACTTACAACACTTTATGTTGTTGCCATCTGTGTAAGTGCTGTCACAGTTGGAAAATGCTTAGACAGTTACTCGGTAATAGTTCCTTTGAAGTTTCTCTTCTGGTCCCAACAACTGGGGATACTTTATATTCATTATTTTCTCTACAAGCTTTTACCACATTTTCATATTTTTGGTATATCTTATAATTTCTGGTAAATTAGATAATATATTGTAACAACTATGCATTTCGACTTTTCTCTGGAAGTTGTTGCGTTTTTTTTTTTTTTATAACTTGCCTTGGGTGATTGGAGATTGCTCCCTTAGAATAAATACTTGCTGATGTTTCACTGCTTAATTTTATTTACTTTGATTTTCATTTTAATGTTTAAGCCTGGCGTCTTAGGACTGCCTTTATGTGGCGGGGCTTAGAGGTTGTGTTTGACACCTTGATGTGCGTAAATCTTCTGTTCTTTGCAGGTAATTGGTGTGTAGATTAGAGCACACGGTTAAGATCTATGAGTTTAAAACTGATTGTCTACCCAGGTTTTACTTTCCCTTAGGCCCTCTTGTGTCTCCTTTGTGCATACACAGGTCACATATTTGGCCAGGCATGTGTAGATTGCTAGGATTCTATTGGGTATCTTTGGAGTGTTCATACTTGCATACAAACTACCACACGCCGGGTTTACATGTGAGCATATTGAGACACATACACATGTTTCATTTTGTGAATTTCTGTTATAGTCTAAGATGGCTTGTCTGCCCTTTGGTCATTTCTCAACTAGGATAGTTGCTACTTCCGGTTGCTTTTGTTGACACCAAGAGTCTACTCCTATTATCCCCCTACCCCATATGTGTTTGTGTGTGTGTGTGTGTGTGTGTGTGTGTGTGTGTGTGTGCGCACGTGCGCAGTTGCCTGTGTGCACACAGTCATTTTGCTCTCTACCCACAATCAAGTCAGCTGCTTCCATCAGCAAAGCCGATGATGGTCACATTTTGTCCCGCTTTAATAGGACCACTTCGTCTTTGCAGCTTGAGGTACAGCTGGGAACATCCCCAGGCTAACACCGGCATCTCCTCTCTTCTTGATCACATGGTTTTTGATTTGCTGTAACCTTCTGATTGACGACCGAAGTTCTCCTATTATTGTTTTCTTCCAGTTCTCCTCCTGAATAATTCTTGAGGAAAGGATTTGTTGATAGTCTAGGAGTCACTCTCTCTCTCTCCCCATATTTTGACCATTTGTGAGTTTGACACATTCGGATAAGCCCATTCTCCTACCTCATGCATAGGAAGCAGACACAGACGAATAATCTTTCCGTTGATGAAGGACAAGGACACCTGGTTTCCGTATTAGGCGTGGCAGAGGAACTGTGATACGGCTTCTCGAAATGCTCATTGTGCTTAAAGATTTGGGCCAAGGACTTCAATATGTGGTGGTAAACAATATTTAAAAGACTGTTTTCAAATTAAGGAGTCATACAGTAGATCACAAAGTTGACAAAAATACCTCATTAAAGAGAGAAAAAAACACAAGTCTTCAGAAAAATTTATGCCTAGTAATTTTGGGGTAATTTTACATGTGTGATTTCATGCTCAAGAGAGATTTAAACAGTTTTACATTAAAAAATTTTAGAAGTGCTATAAAGATTAGGCTTAAAACAGTCAATAAAAGATCATATAAGCTTTATGGTAAGAAGCTTTTGGATTTATTAAATTTACAAAGACCATTTTGTAATAAAATAAATGTTAACTTTAATAATTACTACGTTCAGCCTTAGTCCTTGAAAAGAATTATGAATTCTTAATGCAACTATATTCTTGTATTTCAAAAGAAATCCACATTTAATGACTAGATAGCATGCAGTGCAATTATTATTTTGGTTGGAGCACAAAATTTTATTTTGTGTCACAGTGCTTGGGTTAAAACCCGGGGTCTTGCACATGCTTGATAAGTTTTCTACAATCCAGCTATCGCCCCAGCCTCAAAGGCCACACAGGTCTTAAAAAAAAAAAAAATCAACCTCGTTGTTATCTCCTTTGTGAGGGGAGATATACTATATGAGTTACTTTTTGTCTTGTTCTGATGGGATATATGACTAACACAACTCCAGGAAGGGCCTATTGAGCTCACAGTTTAAGAAGGGTAATTGTCCACTGTGGATGGGAAGTCGGAGTGGCCAAACTTCAGGCAGCTGGTTACATTGCATCTGCACTCAGGACACTGAGAAAGATAAATGTTGATGCTCGCTTGCTTTCTTCTTTTATTCTGTCCAGGAGCCCAGCTGTACAGTGCTGTTCTTCCGCCAGTCTAGAAAGTTCTTTGCACACTTGAAGGTTTGGCCCCTAGGTGACTCTAGGTCCTGTCAAGTTGGGGGAGAAAGAATGTGTTGGAACCAGCTGAACTACAGTCTTGCTTTTTCTGTATTGCCTTAAACTGTGCAACGGCGTACACTTAGTCTTTTCGATTGTCTCCCAAAGCTGTTTGAGGTAGCTACTGTTGGACTTTTACGACTCGAGGTGAAACTAGGATGAAATAGGTAAAGGTTAGAATTTTTATTAGCAAGAAAAATATCCCGGGGGCACAGGTAGCACTTTCGGATGGAAAGTTCTGGAAAGAAGGAAAGACTAGAGAGAGATGTTGTGGCTGACAGGAATCATAAATGGTTCCAGAGCTAAATGCACCAGGCTGGCACATTTGAAGCTGAGCGTGTGAGGAACGTGAATGAATGAGATTGTCACTAGGCCCCTCATAGACTGTGGTCTCTGCCAGGGGAGCCCGTCCTTCTCTCAGCCCCAGCAAGTAGAACAGCTGCTGGAGTCATGAAGCAAGGGAGACTGGGAGGGCGGTCCAGTCTAAGTACCCTGTGCTCGTACATTTCTTCTTCTGCCATCATACTGAAGAGAGAACGACCTATATCATACCTCCAGCCTCACAGAGTCTTAGCTCTTAGGCTTGGGAGGAGGAACTTTAGTAGGTTCCTAGATCCAGCTTTGATTCCTGCTTAAGGTATCGTTACCCTCATCCCACAGCCAGGTCAGCTCTGGGAAAAGCCCTAGAGATTTAGGGTGTCAGAACCACAAGGGAGCGCACAGCTGCCTTGCGTATGTTACATGCATATGTTGCAAAGGACTGTTATCCTCCCAGGGTCATCTAATGAGACCCTGAATTAGAACCGGTTTGCAAGCACCAAGACCATGCGCACGAGGGCCCCGGACCACCTTTTAAAAAAGTAGCCTCGCAATGAATTCATTTGACGTGCCTATTTCTCGAGGGGCTCAGCACATGTTTAGGACCTGGCTTTACATGAAATCTGTAGAAAAATCAAGACTCGGTGCTCTCTTTCTCCCTCTGCTGGCTCTCAAAGATGACTCCCCAAAACCCACACAGGCACTGGGGCACAGAAAGGACTGCAAATGGAGTCACGCATGCAGGTTGCTTTAGAAATAAGGGAGGGATTTTTCGACAGCTTTTTTTTAAAGAGGCAAAACCAATCCAATGGAAGCTTGAAAAAAAAAGGTGTCTATATCCCTCCCCACCTTTCTTGGTTTCTCTTGACTACACATAATGGCAAAGCGAAAATGGAAAACTTGGGGGGAAAGAAAGTTGACAGCATTTCTATGATTCAGCTAGCAATTTGCTATGGTATCCAGGGAGACAGCTTCTCACATACATTAGCATAATGTGAAATGGCAGCTAGAACTAGAATTTACTGTCTAAGCAACTCAGCCTGAACAGCCATTGACGACAATGCAATTTAAAGGAAATCCAAATATTAGGCTTCAGTGACTGATGCTACTTGGAAACCTCTTCATTTTAAACATATGGGGTCCACTCTGTTCCTTCAAGTTTATTCAGCAGTCTTGGAGGGGGGCAATTGCCTGACATCCAAGATTAACAAAGGAAGGTATCGTGGCCAGTCCAGATCCAACACAGCCTTCAGTTACCCTTGACTCACTCCAGTCCCGTTATCATCCGCATGTATTTCCTTGCCCTCTTGCTATTTTTGAGTCTCCATTTCCATTGATATCCACGCACTGACATTTCTTCTTCCCATCCTTCCCCCATGAGTCTTGACTTACGAATGCGCCTCCTTGCTTTCTGGTTATCTGGACATGAAACCATGGCAGACAGCAGCACATCATTGCAAAAGAGCTCTGCTCTGAAGTGGAGGCAGGTCAGGGAGCCTAGGATATCCTCACAGGGGTACGCTCCTGGAGATACGGATGGCGCCAAGGGTGACCATCTTGCTGATCGCTGGCTCTTCTTTTCCCTTCCTCTGTTTGCATAATTTCCTCCCTTGTGTCGGGCACTGGGCTTCTTGCAACAGGGCCGTAACATTGGATCCAGAGGCACGAGTGGCCGTTTCCCCTTCTGCTTTATCACCTGGTGATTTTGCCAGGCTCATAACACCCAAGTGGCACAGAAGCGGGGCGTCTTCCATGGTGTGTTTAGGGTTGAGAAGACAGAGAGGCTGGGGTACACATTAATTCCAGGGGTGTCAGTCTTTAAGACCCCCACAAGGACTTACAAGTGGATGCAAAGTAACAAGTTTAGGTTTTGAGGTTTACCTATGATGACAGGAAATGGTCCAAAGATGGGGTAGTAGAGGTCCTTAGAACATGTTGGGAACCGGATGCCCATCCACAGGGCTTTCTCAGTTCCTTTAGTATTGTTGGAGGGAATGCTCCAAGACTCTCTCCACCTCTGGCACCAGTGGTAAGACCAAGGTCCTCGGGGCCTTCTCATGTTCTATAATAACTTGAGCATCTCATAATATGATTCAAATTTGCTATACTCCTGGTTGTAGTATGTTACTGTTAGAGAACACAGATGCAGTTACCTTGGGAAGAGTTGCCTAGAGTAGAATTTGGGAGATTCCACGTGTGGAAGATCCAGCCTTTCTTTCCCTCTTGGAGTCACAGAAAGCCACACCTTCTCAGTGTAGCGTATTATGACAACATATAGAGAGAGTGTCAAGGACCAGGGAGGCCCACCCCAGGCCTGGTATCCACCTTACTTTGGGTGGAGATTCTGTTCTGTAGGCAAAATTTATTTTAGTCTCCATCCCCTTCAGAGGCTGAGCTGGCATGGCGGGAGCCCAAGTGCCCCCTCTGTCTCATTGCTATACTATAGAGTACTTACCCACGATCCCCAGGCATACAGACACTCCGGAGAGACATTTCTTCCTGGAGCTTGAAGATGAGCTTCCCAGCAGAAACCAAGGCTTCTGGGGCAAAGCGAATTCTTTACAACCTGTCTCTGATTGCCAGTGTCTTCTTGGAATCTCCTCACCAGCGGCAGATTGTTCAGTTACGGCAGGGTGTTCTGGAGATGTGTGCAGACAGTTGGTGATGGTGGAGGTGGGAGAACCACAAATGAAGGAGGTGGGGGGAGGCGAGGGAAACACTGTAGTTGGCAGGGAAGGGGCCTGCTGTGAAGAAGTATTCTAGAAGACTATGTGTGAATATATTCGAAGACAAGAAACCTGGTGCATTTCTGGGCAAATGAAATACCGTTTTAGGTCATGATTTATTTTCACTGTGTCCACCACCAGGTGTATGAAACCAAAGACAAATATATCTTAACTTCAGGACTGAGAGCTAGTTTTGCCAAAAGGCAAGATGAATTAGGTTAGAAATAACTTTCTCTGGAGCCATTGAAAGTGTTATTTTTTTTCCTGTAATATATACAGACAGAAATATCAAAGGACATAGGATGACGTTGAGTTTGTTTTTTGAGCATGTCAGTAGTAATGACTGTTATAATCTTAAACAGCAATGACTGCCATTTGTAGAGTTCTTCCATGTGCCAAGCACACTTGAAATATTCACTGACATCACATTTAATTACATGAATAAGAATCAACATCGTAAAAATGACCATCCTACCAAAGGCAATATACAAATTCAATGCTATACCAATTAAAATCCCAAAGCAATTCTTTAAAGAAGTTGACCAAACAATCTCAAAATTCATATGGAGGCACAAAAGACCCAGGATAGCAAAGACAATCCTGAGTAACAAAAACACTGCTGGAGGTATTACCATACCGAACCTTAGTCTACATTACAAATCCATAGTTATAAAAACAGCCTGGTACTGGCTCCAAAATAGACACACAGATCAATGGATAAGGATTGAAGACCCAGATATAAGCCCACAAAGTTACAGCCATTTGGTCTTTGACAAAGGGGCCCAAAGAATCCAATGGAAAAAGAACAGCATCTTCAACAAATGGTGCTGGCAAAACTGGATCTCCATATGCAGAAGATTAAAGCTGGACCCATACTTGTCACCATGTACAAGACTTAATTCCAAATGGATCAAGGACCTTGATATAAGGCCAGAGACTATAAAAACCATAGTTGAAAGGATAGGGAACTCCCTCAAGCTGATTGGACTAGGCCAACATTTCCTAAACAGACATCCAATGGCACAGTCACTGCTACCAACTCTCAACAGTTGGGATCTTGTGAAATTAAAGAGCTTCTGTTCAGATAAAGAGATTGTAACACGAGCTCAAAGGCAACCCACAGAATGGGAGAAAATCTTCACTAACCACATATCTGATAGAGCTCTACTGTCCAGAGTGCACAAAGAACTTAGAAAGCTAAACACCAAGGAAACCAATAGCCCAATTAAAAAATGGGCCCTGGAACTTAAAAGAAATTTTACCAGGGATGAAATTAAAATGTCTAACAAATATCTTAAAACATGCTCCACTTCTTTAGCCATCAGGGAAATGCAAATCAAAACTTCCCTGAGATATCATCTCACCCCGGTCAGGATGGCAAAAATCCACAATACAAACAACAACAAATGCTGGAGAGGATGTGGAGAGAGGGGAACTCTGCTACATTGCTGGTGGGAGTGCAGGCTCATACAGCCACTCTGGCGAGCCGTCTGGAGATTCTTAAAGAAATTAAAGATTGAAATGCCATATGACCCTGCGATTCCACTTTTGGATATAACCCCCCATACAGCAGAGGTTCACCTCGATAGCACAAGCACGACCATGTTCATAGCAGCACTGTTTACAATAGCAAAGACATGGAATCGACCCAAATGTCCAACAGTTGATGAG
Organism: Typhlomys cinereus; assembly: GCA_023101885.1. NCBI lineage: Eukaryota > Metazoa > Chordata > Mammalia > Rodentia > Platacanthomyidae > Typhlomys > Typhlomys cinereus. Next base: position 1,144,517 of record JALPQD010000440.1, on the reverse strand, counting down.
TGGATAAGGAAACTGTGGTACATCTATACAATGGAGTACTACTCAGCCATCAAAAATGATGAATTACTGGAATTTGCCGGGGAATGGATGTCATTAAAAACAATTACATTAAGTAAAGTATCCCAGACCCAGAAAATTAAGTGCCGTATGTACTCCCTAATAGGTGGCTCCTAATACCAAACCCACCCAGCCCATCTTGAGACACTCATAGGTAAATCTATGTATTACCTACAGTAATTGCAAGGATTATGAACAGGAGGGATGGGGTTGGAGGGCCACACCAGAAACAAGGAGAGAAGTGACCATGTTACAGTAGAGAAAATAGGCCTCCAACAAGGACTGCAAGAAAGTAATGTGACACCTAGTTAAGTTCACAGACATTCGTTCCTGATCATTTACAACTAAGGGGGTATGAACTCACCAGAAGGGAAGGGCATCTAGTCCGGCAGATTAAAAAGTAACCATTTTGCAAATGGGTGATTGACCCCTCCCATTGCCAAATGCCATATGACCCTGCAATTCCACTTTTGGGTATAAGTATTACATCTACCCTTAAATGTGCTCTTATAATAAGATTCCAGTTTAACAGCTTTCTGTCTCTGGCCAGGGGGTGACATACAGTGCCCATCACGATGGAGTGAAGGGCATTGCAGGAGCAACAAAACTGCAAAAGAAAATCAACAAACCACTATCCAGAACTTCAGAGACTCTATATCAACCACCTAGAACTAGGCCAACCTAATCTCTCCCCATCCTGAAGCTCAGGGACATTTGCGGAAGAGGGGGCGGTAAGAGTGTAAGAGCACAAGGATGGGAGGAGCAATGATTTGCAAGATACTCCACACAAGTTAGGGCCGAAGCAACCATAATTGGACATTGCATTCCTGGCGCAATGTCCAACACACTATTGACCTCACAAAGTCTAGCATCTGCTAAAGGCACCAAGATCCTTGGAGGCAAGGGATTGACAGCCACAGTAGTGTTCCTATGCTTAAGGGGAACACAGGAAAGGGTTCAGGGAAATACCACTGGGTCCTTGTACGTCATCGGAGAGGAGGGCCCAGAGGAGAGTCAGGCCTGCACAAGAAAGGACTCTGGGAATTGGGGCGGGAGGCAGGGGGGGATGGGGAGGGAGGGGTGAGGGGAGGAGGAGCAGGGGGTTCAGGGGGAGGAAGAGGGAGGGAGAGAACTAGTATACCTATTAAGTTTGTATGAGCTGAAATAATAATAAAAATGTATTAAAAATTACATGAATATCACTAATGGTGTTGGTTCTATTAGCTGAGCTCTATAAAGTGGAAAATGAATTGTAGAGTGGTCCAACTTCAAAGGTTGCAGGTGATGATATCAAGACTCGAACCTGAATCTTTTCCTAACCTGTTTCAGGTCTCCATGATATGGGCATGCGGTAGTCACAAACCTCTGATGTATTGCTTTGGGATTCTTGTGTTATTTCAAAAGTGACTTCTGAAGACTCTGTTTCTCTTAGGCCTGAAGCTACGTATACCAGGAACCTCAGGTTTTGCTATGAAAGACTTTGGAAGGGCCACGATGTGGGGGTGGGATGAGTGGGCTTGGTTTCACAGCTTCACAACAGAGGGCAGACTTGACCTAAGGAGACCTGGCTCAGAAGGGAGGAATTCATGCTTAGCCCTACTCGTCTACACCTGGAAGGAGATGGTTTTCATCTGCTCCTGAGAGAAAGGATAGGACTTCCAAAACATAAAATGGAGGCATATCTCAGAGGGAGAGAAAGTCTTGTCTTTTTTTTTTTTTTTAAGCTGTAGCATCAATCACATTGAACGGCATTGTGAGTTTTCATGAATATCTGCTGAAGAAATGAACGAGAAGATACCTCCGAGTTGGGCTGGAGCCAGCGTCTTGTAGAATTGAGTTGGATGAAGGCCAGAAATGCAGACTCGGCTTTTCCACCCTTGGATAACTTTTCCAACGACTCCCAAATACTTTCAAAACAATATAGATTTTTGGATCATTTTATAGCTTTAAGATACTTTTATGCATATTTTGATTGATCTATACCAATTTAAGTTTTATTCTCATCCATGTATATTACTATATATGGCTTGAGGTTCACAGGTGTTACATAACTTTCTGAAGGCCGTGTAATTCAGAGACCCAAGATCTGTGATTTGAAATCCAGTAGCTTTCTAGGACCCCAAAAGAGATGACTCTTTCTGGATATAGTGGTATTCCTCTCGCTCTACAACTTTGAAATACAGCCATGGTGGATAGTAGCTCCCCTTTCCTGGCAGTACAGTTTATTGGGCAGAGCACTGTGATAACAACCAATCTGCCTTTTCCTGACTCATAGAACTTTAGTGATACCACCTGGATGTGGTATCTCCTGAGGGCAAGGGGTGGAGGAAAAGGGGTTTGGGGTTCTCTGTGAGCTTGTCTTGCAGAGTTCAAGGCTTCCCCCATATGAAATTCCTCCTGTTTCAGATCCAACTCATTTTGCAGTGTGATCAGGGTTTATAACAGTGGCGATCCAAAGATGTATGTGGACCTCAGATAAAATGATGTTTTGCAACGATACCCTCAAGTTCTTAAAAAGGGAAAACCACTGAAACTTGGAAGCTTAAGCCTAGATTGCTATAACCTCAAGTAGCCCCTTTTTAAGTATATCATGTTAAGTATATCGTCTTCCCAAGCATCCTTCCAAGGCTGCTTGGACCACAGTCTCCATCTGCTTCCAGCCAGGGGTGGTGCCTGCCTGAGATTGCTGTGTCGTTTGTAGGCAGCACAGCTCGGTCAGCCACTGGTTCTAGCCTAGATGGTCTGGTGCTGGATTACGGGTCTGGGAAAACTGGCTTCCACCCTGCGGCTTAGGCCCTTAGCGGGCAGGGTTAGGAAAAGGAGACTCAGGAATCTTCTTGGAGTGGATTCTCTTCTGAGCCTGGAGACTCGTGCATTTTAGCACAGACCCACCCAGCCATCTTCGAGAATCATTCCTGTTTGTCAGAGGCGCTTGGAAGTTGCTTGACTCCTTTGAACAACTTTCTTTTTGAGATTGTTGTCAAACTTGACGAAAGCATCGTTTTCTAGTGGGAATGGAGAATTTTTTGAAAATACTGTACCATTCAAGTTGAGGCTCAGTTGAAGTGACACAAAGCCCATATATTTCCTTTACAAGTCTTCTCAAAACCAAAGCCAAATTCTCTCTCGCCCTCGTTGTTGAGTGCTGCCTGTCCTCGTAAGAATGCTGGTCCATCTGTAGTGTTAGAAAAGACTTCTACACTTCAGCCACCCAGTTGCCTTGTAAGGTGAATTCCCACAGGTCACCCCTTTAATCACCCTCCCTATACCCCCAGAGCTTCCAGGTTCTCTATTACTGTGCATCCTACCCTAGGCCTTCAGCGTTGTGAATCTTACCTCTGGCTACCAGGCAGCTGGGTGGCAGCTTTCCTTACTCCCAAGGGTTCAGTTGTATATTGAATATAAAATGTACCCCCACAGCCTCCTGTTCTGAATGCTTCCTCCCCAGCCAGTAATGCTGTTTTGGGAAGTTGAGACTTTTGCAGAGGTGGGAGCTCGCAGGAGGAAGGAGTCACTGGAAGTGCATTCCTGGGGAGCAGTGGGGTAATATTGTCCTTGGCTGTTTGCTGTCTCACTCTCTGCCTCCTGACCTCTCATGATGTGAATTGCTCTGTTCTGCCACCTTGGTCTGAAGCCATGAGGTGAAAGAAGTCTTTCTTTGCTTAAGTTGCTTCCATCATGAGTTTTGGACACGGCAGAAAATGTAACAAAGTTTACATTGGTGTTGGTGCTGAGCCGCGAACATCAGCTATTAGTTCTAGTCTGTCTCCTCTGTCTGCTTGTTGTCCCAAATCTCAAAGCAGCCTCTGGTTCCAGGGACCAATTGTGCTCGCTTCCCTGTTGGAAGTGGGAATGTCTGCTCAAAAATCTCTTCATGCTGCGCATTTTCTAGTAACTTCTCCAGTCATGTTTTTGCCTTCAGCAATGTGGTTTCCTGGCCAGGAGGAGTGGGCTTAGGGACCCCGGGGTATTTCTCTAGCTAGGCCCCTTTCTGACACTGCCAGGATGGGATCACGTGGTGGAAAGAGCACAGAGGCTTCGGATCTGGCGGGGGTGAGTAGAGTCCTACTGGCGTCAGCCATCCTGAGGTTCAGCGCAGTGCTTGGGATGAGTCTGCGGGTGTGGACTGTATCCATGGTTCCAAGGATGGTACTGCTAAGTGTTTCTTATCTTCTTAGCAATTCTGGGATCCAGGTCCCTTACTCTTACAGTGAGAAGATGGAGCGAGATTAAGGGGTTCATCCGAGGCCACACAGCTCATGCTCGGGTGCGTTTTGCTTCCCCGCCATATGGACTACCCCAATCTGCCACGTCTTCACATCCCTGCACACACGTGCTGCTTTGGAGGGAGGGGGGGGCTCCTCCTCTCCAATGCTACCCTGGTCTGTGGATTCCTTGGGCATAAGCGAACTCTTCTGCAGGGGGCTCCGCTCACGTAGCTCAAACTACTTGTCATTCACTGCTGTGCTGCAGTTTATTTTCAGGTCTCTGTTCCCCAATTTGGGCGGCACATCTGTAGAGAGCGATCTTGACTCATTTTGCATCTCCCGCAGGGATTAGTATACATCACCACGTAGTGTTTGCTCATTGAGTCCTGGTGGTGGGTGATGTAACTTTGAATTCGGGTCATTATCTACCAAGGCAGGAGCGCATCTCACTGAGCTGATGATGTGCGAAGCAGTTTGAGGATTTTGCCAACATAATTCACTTTGCCAATCCCTTCTTACTTAACAAGTAGCTTAGTTCTGAAACAAAGAAGGAGTGAAATGTGGTTATTTCCATGAAGATACATTGGGAAGAATAAAAATACTTCAAATCTGCTAACATCTAAAGCATAGATAACATCTACTGCTAATCATACCATTGCACTGCAAGAAACAAAAACCCATTTTGAAACCTAACTTCTAATTGTAAGGGCCTTGAATGGATGGGTACTGTAGGTGTGATTTCTTTTCTGCCCACGGTCAGAGATTCTGAGATCATCCCTCCACCCTAGCCAGTGGTTCACCTTGCCGTCACCTTTGACCTCATAGTCAAGCTTCTCTTTTTTCTGGTTTAAAACATTTTCACCTGCTTCTACTTCAGCCATTGTAGGAAACAGTATAGGGTTCTTATTTTTTTTCCCAAAGAAACTCTATGTGACCTATCAGTTTCACCCCTGGTATAAGCACAAAGGAGATTAAATTATTATCCCTTGGAGTTCCCCACTCCATGTTCATCAGAACACTAGTCTCAATATTCAGCATCTGCAAACAGGATGTGCTTTAAAAGTGAGCAGGTAATGAAGGCATGGAACAACATTATGCTGCCATAAAAATGAAAATGCTGCCTCTAATGACCACCTGGGTGGACGCAGAGAACATTCCGCACCACGAAACAGGACAGGCAGATACGTCCTATAATTGTAGCAGTTTGGAACTGTGTCCCAAAGGCTCATGTTTAATGTCCTGGTCATGAGCCTGAGGCACTATTGGGAACTGTTGGGTCATTTAGGAGGTGGGGCCCGACAGAAGGAAGTTAGGTGATTGGCAACATGCTTCAAAGGGGATGTCAGGACCCTGGCCTCTTCCCAACTGTGTTTCCTTGAACACCATTAGGTGACCACGTCTTATAACACATGTGCTACCAAATCCCACAGCAACGGAGCAAGTGAATATGGACTGAAGTTTCCAAACTAAGAGCTCAAAAAAATCTTTTCTTGGGGCTGAAAAGATGGCTCAGAGGTTAAGCCTCTGCCTTGCAGGCAGAAGATCCTGAGTTCGGATCCTAGACCCCACGTATAGATGCCGGGCAGAAGCCGGGGCGGACTGCGTTTTTGGTCCTGATAGGGCGGAGCCTGTGAATCCCGGGGCAGAGTAAACAAGGAGGAGGTGGAGACGTCCGTGGTGGTTCCCTCGTTATCACTTTGCTCCTAGGTCTCCCAGTTTCCACCTTCCAGAGTTGGGATTACAGGCTGCTATCATTTCCACCAGGCATTTTTATGTGGGGTCTAGAGATCTGAACTCAGATCCTGTTGTTTGCAAAGCAAAAGCTTTAACCCCTGAGCCATCTCTCCAGCCCTCTTCCTCTTTTTTTTCAAATGTCTGTTTGCGCATATATATGTGCATGCATTTGTGTGTGGGTAGATGCACGTGAGTGCATGTGCGTGAAGGCCTGAGGGTGACACTGGGCGTCATTCTAGATTGTTCTTTACTTAAAGCCTTACTGCCTTGAGGCTGGGTCTTTTAAACCTAGAGCTGTCATTTGGACGAACCTGGCTAGCCGGAGATTCCCCGGCTCATAACATAGGTATCCAATTCCCAATCCTTTTCACTTATAAGGCAGGGATTTAACCACTGAACCATCTTTGCAACCCTAAAACTTTACATGTTTAAAATAAATTACTTCAGCTATTTTCTCACAGTAATGGAAAGTCGACTAATTCAGGTATGCTCTAATCTGTACATGGAATCTAAAAAAAATTAAAATAAAAAGGGAGAACAGAACCATTGTTGCCAGAGACTGGAGGAATTGGGGAGATGTTGAACCAGGTTTCCAGACATCTTGTGTAAGATGAATGAGTTCTGGGGAACTCATATACTGCACGGAAGGTGATGGATGTGTTAATTAATTAGATAGTGATCACTATTACACACTGTACACATTTACCAAAACATCACATTATACACTTTGACTATACTCGATTTTTATTTGTCAGTTAAATATAAAAATACAAAGAAAACAATGTTTTCAAACGCTCAGGGGTCTTGAGATCTATTAAGAGGGTGAAAAGTTGAGGCCTTTTTAAAGATACATGAAGACACAAATAAGAGACTGGTCTAATTCATAATTAAAAAACCAAAACAGACCATTTTACAAATAAAAGGACAGTGATTATTAGCCTTCTAAACTGATATTATTTCAGCTGAGCAGTAATTATGACTACAGAGAAAGTGTGCATTTGGTTTCATTCTTTCATTAATTCTAATTGTAAACATGCCAACAGGTTTGCCGAGCATTTCCGTGTCGGGTATTGGCCTAGGACCTGTGAGGCACCCCAGGAAGCCTCTGTCCTCAGAGAAGACACGTTCAAGACAATAAATAGGTGAGGGTATGGCTGAAGCTTTTACTGATATCCACCATGATCCACGCAGGTCACTTCGTTGGAGTGGAACATTGAAAAACTGAGCAGTTTGCCACAAAATACTCCCATTGATCCACAGGAGCCTCAGAGAGAGAGAGTGCTGTCTCTCCTGTGGAATAGACCAGTTATACGTCTCCTGAACCTCTAGGGGAAGGCTTGGAGCTGCTCACGGGTAGTCTCGCTGAGGAACTGCTACTAGGAGAAATGAAGCAGAACGTTGCATGGTCCAACACGTTTTTTCAGCATCATGATGCAAACTTATACAACCACTGTTTCCCCTTTCAGCATAGTATTCAATACATTGCACAATATAGCCAGCACTATAGGCTTTGTAGGGTTGATTTTGCCACTTGTATGCTGATGCAAATGTTCCGGGCGTGTTTAAAGTGGGCAAGGCTAAACTGCGTTGTTTGAAAGACTACGTGTGCCTCTGTTTCTGGCCTTCCCTCATCCCTTTGTGGTCTTTCGGGAGCCTGACCACTGCATTTTCCCAATGTTCCTTCAGCCTCCCTAGCATGGTCCACATGCAGGGTAATGTGCAGAGTACCTCAGAGAACATCCCAGTAAACATGAGAGAATAAAAAATCACTGTTGTCTTTAAAATGGGATTCTCTCTAGCAAAGAACTAGAACAAGGAATTTATGTCTATTAAAGAACCTATTAATGTGTCTGAAATATGGTTTGATGTGGTCATAGGTGGATAACATGCAATTGACTATGAACACATCCAGTGTTGAGGGGAGAAGCTTCTGGGTGACTGAAAACAGTTATTCCCTGCATCAGTGCTGCTTCCACACAGACTGTGATTTGTGGGCAGGAAAGACAGTGGACGCGAGTCTTCAGATAGTAGCCAATGGGCCGTGGGTGTGATTCTTTAGCAGTTCAGTCTCCTGAGCAAAAGGGTATTAGGATCAAGATGGAGCTCAATGGGCCACACGTACTTATTGAATATGCACTGAATGTTACCATGCTGAACATTTGCATTAATTTTTAATTTGACAGCTCTAAGATATCACCTTCTAGTCCTTAGAATTCAGTTGGAGAGATAAGAGCAATCAGATAAGAAGAGAGGATGTGGGCTTCGCAGACTAATAGCATGTAGTACATAGGACAAAAGTGTTAAAGCACTGTACTCTTGGATTTAAGGCACTAATTAACAGGTCTAGAATTGGAAGCCTAGAAGAACTTCATTTTACTTCAGTCTCATAAAGTTGGCAGTGAGAAACAACTTCCAGAAACCCAATAGAAGCAGTCTTTGGAATAATGGCTGGGTACACCTGGAGGGAGATCAGGGGGACCTTGGCATTCTGCACATCTGAGACCAGCAGGTGCCTGGCATGAGGGTCTGGGTGTGACACTTTGCAAGTCACTGGAACAGATTGCAGTGCTTCAGGCAGGGCGGGCCAGGCAAACACAGGACTTCCATGTGGAATGAAGAGCAAGTCTTTCATTCATCAATAGACTTTTTCAGAGGCGTCTCATGTAGTGGGAACGGAACGGTGTGTTAGAGATCCAAGTAGCTTGCTGTTCTCGAAGAGACTCAACAAGGGTGGTCCAGCGAGCCTGGAAAGGGGACTTGGGGGTGAACTTTAAAAACAAGTAGGTAGCAGAGATAGATGTTCTGAAGAATAAAACGAGGGCCGAAAATTGGACATTAACAAGAGGCAGTGGAGCAAATGGTCCCAAAGAAGCAAAGCTTCGTAACAGACTAGCCAAAGATTCATATCTACATAATGGACTTGTAATGAGAGTGGACGAAATGGAACGCAGGTAAAGTTGTTGGAATCACTTGGTACCTTTAAAAGCTGTTCCTGGGTGAGGGTCTGTTGCTGCCACTCTAGGTGAGACCAGTGAGCTGGTCCTTGCCAAGCCTGATTTAGCCAGAGTGTGTCCGAGAGAGGTGGCTCCGAATTGTTCCTTGACGGCCTAGTTTCCTATGCTAGGGAGCTGTGAGGTACCCCAAGAAGCCCCTGTCCCCATATAATGTCATTTGTCCACTAGGACATATTTGAATCTGGCCTACAAGGAGATTTCCCCCAGTCCAAACCCAAATCCAGAAAACGTAACGTAGAAGAGGGATGAGAGCAGGGTGTGGCTCTAGAACAAACTTTGTTTATTCCAAGATGACATGGTTCACGTGGCTTCCATCTCTCTTCCTCATGAGCATGCGGTATGGTAAGATGGCATTATGCTGGATGTTTAAAATTTATATTGCATTTTAAAAATTTATATTGTACATTTAAAATGTTACTAGTGAGGAGAATATCTTAGTGCTCTCTTAGGATTTTTGGAAGCCTGTGGAAATTTAGAAATTGGAAGATGTGTGATTATTTTCTCTCTGACTCAAGGGCTATCCAGGTTGTAAATGGGATCCTAGGCAGAGGCAGGAAGAACAATGCTAGAGAGAGCCATGGAAGGGAGGAGTGGCCTCTGGACAGCGGGGACCTTCTCTTCTGAAGGCGGTGTCTGGGGACACCTCCTTGGCTGTGTGTGGCAGAGTCAGCTGTGGACATTTCCCATCACTCACTTGCTGTCAAACCCTATATCAATGCCACGTGTCGTCTATAGTTTCTGTCCTGTCAGCAAAATGGTCCTTTGAAGAAACGGTCCAGTCACAGTGCCACCCGCATTCTGGGTTCATATGGACTAGGTCGTCACAAGTCCACTGTGTGTGTGTGCGCGCGCGCGTGCGCGATGACGCTCTCACCACCTTCCCATCCCAGACCCTTCCTCTCCTGGGGGCCTGACTCTGCGCCGTTGCATTCAGAGTAGGCAGTGCTGGTTGGCCTGTCTACTGGTGGGATGAAATCCATAACTCCAAAAGGGAGCAAGTCTGATCAAACGAGAAGTAACATCATTGTTCTGTGTTTGGGGACGCCCCTGTCTGGGCTGTATTCATCCTGTGGACCCCTTGCTGCCTCAGGTCAGTAATTAAAACATAAGTTTTTTTGGTCGTCATTAATGAGTTGAAAGAAATGAGCCTGGCTCTTTCTGACACCAACAGGTCAGGGCAGAGCTGCGTTTGTGGGACCACAGCATTCCATTTCCCGAGCTTGGCCACACTGGTTCAAAAGTACACTTTTAGGCACTTTTCTCCCCCTACAAGTTCAGCCTCGGTGGATCTGGACAGAATCTGGGATTTGCCTTTGTGCTCAGCCTCCTGGGCTGCAGGTAGGTGCCTGCCTGGGATGCCACACTGGTGGGCGGCATGGCTTGTCTGGCGTTTTTCTGTCCTCCTGCCCAGCAGTCTCCTCTTCCCCTCGGCCTGCATGCATTTTGAAAAGGAAGAATTCAGTGTGCAAAGTGAACTATTTCAGGGCCTGTCTCTCCCAGTGAATGCTTCTGCCGACGGAAGCACAATCCTTTGATGATGGAGCCCCCTGTTTTGTTCAATCTCTCTCCTCTCCCAGGCAAGGGATACTGGGGTTTGTCGAAACTCTGTGTATGGCTTTTCTTTCTTTCAAAAAAAAAAATTTTTTTTTTCTGAATTCAAGGCACACTGTTACTGCGGGAGCCTGTGATAACTCCAGCTATTAGTATTACTTTATTTTAAGTCTCAGGTTTAAAATAGCTGCAGGGCTGCACCTGGAATAAAAATGAATTAAAAAGAAAATCACGGAGTGGAATTTAAATAGCGCCTCAGGGACAGCCTCGTTCTTCTGGTGCCATCGGTTAGAACCACAGGGTCTTTTTCTTCCTGAAAACCTCGCGGAGCACCATTCACGTGCACATACACGTGTGTCTGTCATCTTTCTCTTCTTTGGGGTTTAAAAATATCTCCGGGAAGGAACGAATACTTGTCTATCTTGTCTCGCCGCTTCTCAGCTCTCTGGTTGGGTAACAGGCCGTAACACGCACCAGGTACCACCAAGGGGTCTAGAGCTGCAGGTCTTGATGCCCGGAAGTCGTGGTCCTTGGAGCTCTCTGCTCAGACTGGCCACGTCCTGTGCCTGCGGTGTGCTGACCCCCGAGAAGAGGGACTCTGGGAGCTGAGACTCCCCAGCCACGAGTCCAAGTTCATCAGGAGGTGGAAAGACAGCAGCACTTATGGAAAAGGGAGCTGCGTGCGAGCGTGCGTGCGAGTGTGTGTGCGTGTGCGTGCGTGCGAGCAAGCGTGCGCAAGGAGGGAAGCTGAGTTTGACAGAAAGTGTGGGAGAGCTGTGGGAAATGTGGTAGGGAAGTTTGATGGAGGCAGATGAAGAGCATTTTAGGACAGGGGACATGGATGGATGGATAACATGCTTGCTATAAAAGCATAAGGACCAGAATTCAAATCACTAGACCCCACGTAAAGGCTGGGCAGGCGTGGAGGCCTGCGGGTGATTCCGGCACTTGGGTGGCAGAGACCAGGGGCAAGCTAGCTAACTAGACTAGCTGACTGGTGAGCTCTGCCTTGATAAACAAAATGGCGACCAATTGAAGGCACCACTGTCAACTTCAGGCAACCATGTGCACGTGCACGCATGGGCACTTGTGCCCCTACTATACATGGGTCCACAGTAGATATGCATGTATAGTCACATATACAACACACACACACACACACACACACACACACACACACACACGCATGCGTGTACCCCAGAATAAAGTGGACCCACGTGTGCATGGGATTGTCTGAATGTTATTTGGTAGCAATGTGAGTAGACCGCTCCGTCTTGGTAATAGAGTGCAAATTGTCTTGGAAGGTATGTGGAGTCCACAGAGGATTTGACAATAATAACAGTGATAAAAAGTGTTCGGAGCCCTTTTCGTCAAGATGACGCCGAAAGCGAAGAAGGAAGCTCCTGCCCTTCCCAAAGCTGAAGCCAAAGCTAAGGCTTTGAAAGCCAAGAAAGCAGTGCTGAAAGGCGTCCACACCCACAAAAAGAAGAAGATTCGCACATCACCCACCTTCCGGCGGCCTAAAACCCTGCGGCTTAGGAGGCAGCCCAAACACCCTCGCAAGAGCGCCCCCAGGAGAAACAAGCTTGACCACTATGCTATCATCAAGTTCCCCTTGACCACCGAGTCGGCCATGAAGAAGATAGAAGACAACAACACACTTGTGTTCATTGTGGATGTCAAGGCTAACAAACACCAGATCAAACAGGCTGTAAAGAAGCTCTATGACATTGATGTGGCCAAAGTCAATACACTAATCAGGCCTGATGGAGAGAAGAAAGCCTACGTGTGACTGGCTCCTGATTATGATGCTTTAGATGTTGCCAACAAAATTGGGATCATCTAAACTTGAGTCCAGCTGCTAATTCTAAATACACATCTTTTTCACTATAAAAAAAAAGTGTTCAGATGCAACTGGGGTGCTAGGCACGACGTGTGATGGAAAGAAGAGATATGCAAGCTGGATGTGGCGGCACATGCCTAGTACCCCAGTACTCCACAGGCAGCAGTGAGAGGATTTGGAGTTTAAAGGCCAGTCTGAGCTACCTAGCAAGACCTTGTTATACATAGCAAAAACTGTTCAGAATGTGTAAAACAACAGTCAAGTTAGACCTACATGGGGTGTACCCAGAGAAACAGAGACCAGCCTCAAAGAAAGGAGAGGATTTAAAGGGAAGGCTCCGACCTGAACAGGAGCCCCCTGTGTGCCAATCACGAGGCCCCCCGTAACCTCTCTCTTAAAGTGAATAGCTAATCTAGATGGCTCAGGGGTTAAGACTCTGTCTCACAAGCAAAAGGTCCTGAGTTCAGATCCCAGGTTCCACTTAAAAACTATAGGTGAAAACTGCAGGCAGAAACTGCAGCAGCCTGCACTTCCTGCCCTGGTGGGCAGAGCTTGGGAAATCACAGAGGAAAGCAAGAAGGAGGTAGAAGCAATCCAGCTTGATTCCTGAAGTCATCTTTGGTCCTTCACAAGGACTCACAGTGCCCTCTGACACACACACACATACACACACACACACACACACACACAAGAATAAATAAACTTTGAAACATCCACTGGGGAAGGGTTGAGGAGAGGATGGAAAGGAAGGAGCTGAGTTATTACTCAACTGTGAAGAGTAAATTGTAGAATTAAACTACCTGCCTATAATCCTTGGGGCTCCCCTTTTTTATCCCCTTTGCTCATTATTTCCCCGCCATACTCCTGAAGGTGACAGACAGCTCTGGAGATACAATGGCTGATACATCTGGAATGGAGGAGAATAATTGGGATATTTGTTAATTACCACTCCATTAGCAATTCCTTTACGGGAGCCCAAATGATAGTTTACAACACCAATTTAGGCCTTATCGGATAAAAGGTATTGACTTAGCATGGGTCCCGGGAGAGACATGCTAGTGAAATTCAAACATGCTTGTGAACATAATTCAAACCCATATAGGACTGTAATCAAGGAATAGACCATCGAGTCATTAAGCATTTGAAAGTGAAGGACTGGCAGGCAGCAGATCCTCTAACCAACTCACAGTTCGTTCTTCCTCAGCCGCGTGGAGACGAGGAAGGGGAGGACATGAGATACTCGTGGGAAACTCTAATAACAAGTGTAACTTATCGCACGCTTGCATGATACCAAACACTGCTAAGTATATGTATAACCAGTCTCACCACTGCTGCCCATACTTTCCAAGGGAAGGACTGTTACTCCCACTTGGGTATTGTGCATCTGAGAAGCTCCGTAAGTGTGAAGCTAGTTCAGGGTCATCATGACCCCTGGGCGTGGGATATCCGGGCATGTCCACAGAGCCAGGCTTGGGTTCAACTCTCTTGAATGCCTCGGACCTCAACTTGCTTATTAACAAAAGAGAGACAAGAACTTCACCACGCCTTTCAGGCTGGGGAGATGGCTCCGTGGATAAAGTGTTTGCTGTACAAATACGAGGACTGAGATCCAGATCGGATCCTCAACACCAGAGGAAAAAGTCAGGAGGGTACGGAGACCCACCTGTAATCACAGCCCTCAGCCGGTAGAGTCGCAGGAATCCCTGGGATAAGCCGGCCAGACTAAACTGATCGATGAGCCCAGGATTTCTCAAGAGACCCTGCTCCAATAAATAAAATAGATGGTGATTGAGGAAGACACTTGATGTCATCTTCAGACCTTTACATGCATTTGCATGTGTGTACATATACATGCATGCATACCTGCATACAAAAGTGTGCCCACATGCATGCATACATATACATACATGTGAACTCATACCACACACATGTAACCATAAAAAAAAAAACAAAAATATTTTTAAGATGCTCTTCCCCTGTAAAATTCAGCCAAGTTATTCTTCCTATCACTGCTTTTGCCTCTGATTCCAGGAACCCAACCAAGTACCATAGTCCAAGATGAGAGCTGACTTCTTCATGCCCAAGGCACACCAGTGGGATGTAGGAATCTCAGCAAAGTTTTCCTCGCCTTAAAAAAAAAAATTCCCAGCCTGCCTCACAGTGAAGGAACGCCCTTTCTCCTGGATGGACTCTGCATTACTTTGGTTTTATGTCTATCTAGAAATGTTTTCTCTCCTCATTCACCTCTTAATTTTATCTTCCACATTGGACATGCCCTCTCGTAAAGGAAATGGTCTGACATGTTTCTGTTCTTCCTGAAAACGTTTTCCGGGGGACCCTAATGATGGTGACATTGGAAAACGTCTGTGCTAAATGTTTGACTTCGGTGTGGGAGGGCTTATCTGGAATACTCAAGAACAGCTCCAAGTGTGGAACCAGAGGGACTTGATGGGATCTGATTATTGAAAAATGGCAGCTGTTGACATATTGAAGAGAGAATAATGACTCAGCAGGAAAAAAAAAAAAAAAACCCCGTCACGCTGATCTGGATTCAGCTTTATTCAGCTACATTATAAAAGTGATTCCTGCCGCGACTGTGGCTGCTACTGCTTTTTGCTGCAGCTCGGTGCGCCAGACACAGAGCTACACACTTGTGCACGGTCGAGCCTCACAATGAAGGACGGTCCTCAGGCTTACGGAGAGCTTCAACTCCTCCGGGATCCTTCAGGTACTGAATGATTAGGGAGCTGAGCGGGCTTCACAGCCAGGGGTATTCAGTTTCCTTTGAAGGTCTTGACATAGAATTTTCCGTGAATGTATATAACTGCTTCTTTAATTTATTGGCTGGAGAGATGGCTCAGGAGTTCTACCTTTGCCTCGAAAGCAGAAGGTCCTGAGTTCAGATCCTGGACCTCACGTAAAAAGCACCAGGCAGAAATGACAGCAACCTGCACTTCTGATCCTAGAAGGTGGAACCTACGAAACTCCACGGCAAAGCAATTAGGAGGTAGAAATAATCCCGGGTGATTCCCGATGTCACCCTTGGGTCACACACAGGGACACACAAACACAGGGACACACAAACACAGGGACACACAAACACAGGGACACACAAACACAGGGACACAGGGACACACAAACACAGACACACATGCAAAAAAAAAATGTATTTGTAAACTGTGTGCTTGTGTATTCCTGTAAACCTAGCACTTAGGAGTTTTCAGGAGGCTGAGGCAGGAAGATCTTAGGTTTAAAGCCACCCTGGGCTACATAGAGTTCCAGGCCAGCCTGGGCTACATAACAAGAGCCTGTCTCAAAAACCAAAACCCACCAATCCAACCTGTTTCGTTTCCCTATTTCTCAAGTCACCAGTTTTATTACTACTATTCACCGTCCCCCTTTTGACCATGCATTAAGACAGCACTTTGCTCGTTGATTGGGGGTAGACAGGCACATGTACATGCCATGGCAGTTGGTGGCGTTCACAGGACACCTTTCATAAATCGCTTCTTTCCTTCCTCCATGTGGGCTTCGGGGGACGGAACTCAAGTCATCAGCTTGCCTGACCTGCCGTGCTATTCCACTCCCTCCTGTCTGAGTTGGGTATTATGGAATTTCGTCTATCAATGTTTTGTTTTCCTCGCTAAGGCCTTGGAAACTTTGAGACTGTCTCTTTGTAACATTGTTATTTGTCTTGCAGGCTCCTAATTCCTTTAATTCTCTTAGGAAGGGCTCCTTCCCCCTGAGGAGCCCTTTCCATCTTGTGATGATTTCGGCCTCCCTTCTGGTGACCTTTGTGATGCCACTCGCTGAGAACAGATAGCAAGAGAGGCATCTAACCAAGATTGCCAAGATCTTGCTCCAGAGTTTAAGGTAGCATGATACCTAATATGGGGTCACTGAGCCTTGTCAGACAAGAGAATGTCCCCCATTCAAGTCTAGTGTGAGGGATGAACCAGAAACACGCTCACCATTAGCATGTGGACTGGCTAGTATTTCATCAAGGGTCTCAGGGTGAGTAGAGCTATGTGGTTAGTTAGCGATATACCGAGACTCATTTGGGAGCCAAATGGATTAGAAATGGTTCAGAGGACAGAGTTCAAAGTCAATCAGTAAAGATGGATCACATCAGGGCTAATGGTTCTTACCAGCCAAATGGCCAAAGATATGAGCCTTAGATTCCATACCTCTGAGGTGATCCATTGTCACGGTTACTCAGCATGTTACTGATAAATTTATGATCAGATACCTTAGGAGGAACACGGGGTTTTAGTCTTTCTTACAATTGTCAGGTTTCATCTTAGTCCATCTTGGTAGGAGAGCTCACAGCAACACCGGGGACTGAGGGAACTGGCCCACCATATCCACTGTTAAGAGAGGTCAAGTCCTGGCCTGGAGAGGTGGCTCAGGGTTTAAGACTCTGCCTCAAAAGCAGAAAGACCTGAGTTTGGATCCTGGATCCCATCTGAAAACACCAGGCAGAAATGGCGGAAGACAGACCCTGGGGAATCCCAGAGCAAAGCAAAAAAAGTGGTAAAGCAATCCAAGATGACTTCCAAAGTCACCCTTGGTCTTCCACAGTGACGCACACACACACACACACACACACACACACACACACACACACACACACACACGCAAAAGTAAACTTTATAAAACAGAAAGAGACAGTCCTCACTTGCTAGACCAGACTTCAGAGTACTGAAGAATGCCAACTCCCTAACTACCATCACTCCATCTTATCCACCTGCCAGGGGATAATCCCACTCTCATGAACTGGGTCCTTCCTCAATTAGACAACCTTCTGCAGTCTCACTCAGGGTTTTAGCTCAGTTGCTAATTCTTCACTTCTGCATACACAGTTCAAGCCGTCAATGTCAAGTTGATATGTGTAAACAGCTATCATCCCACAGCCCACTGCCTTGGGCTCTGTCTTCTGAACTATTCCTACCCTCTTGGCTTCTGACTGAGCTCCTCAGTATAATTATGTCACTTCTTTAATCAGCAGTGAGACAAATGATCACTCATGTCTGCCAGTCAGAACCACTTATGAAGCCTCCCTTCTCGTTCTTTTTTGTCTATTTATTTTTAATGTGTTTTTATTCTTTGATAGCTTCAGAGAGATGAATACAGTGAATTTAGGTCATCTTACCCTATATTACCTGATCTCATATCTCCTCCTTTTCCCACTGAAATTCTTATTCTTCCAAGCAGTCTGCCTCCTACTTCCATGTCTTTGTGTGCGTGTGTACATGAGTGTGTGTGTGTGTATAGCTCACTAAGTTTCATTAGAGTTGCTTGCATTAGTGTGTGCCTAGACACTTGCTGGAATATGATATATTTCACTGAAGAAAGTGGCTCCCCTTTCCACAGCCAGCATTAACTGCCAGCTCTCAACAGTGGCGGTATCTCCTGAGGTCCTTCCATGACAAAGTGTTGACAGGCCAAATCTTGTGTAGCTCTTGTGGAAGTGAGCACAGATCCAGTTCATGGATGCCGCAGCTCTGTCATTTATAGAGGACATTGTTTGTTAGCACCCGTCCCCACCGTTGACTCTGACGCTCTTACCACCTCCTCTTCTCACTTCTTAAAAACTATCCGTGTTAGTCAAGTATCAGCAGTTTTTCCATTACTATCCCTCTTCATTGTTCACCCCATTCTGACCATCTTGAGTGTACATTCTAATCCATGTAGTCCTCAGGACTTACACACAAGCTGGATTCTGTCTGTAAAGCAGATGCTTTCCACAATAAAATTTAAAGCTAGCAAATAATATGTTTTATGTTTTATGATTAAAGAACATGTTGAAGCACTTTCTTTTAATTGTGTATGTCTGAACTATTGAATATTAGCACAGAAAAAGATGCTTAACAGTCTTCTAAGTACACAGTCCTTTGTTTTACACAGGATGCCTCCTAAAAGGTATGCCTTGGATAAATTCTCTTTATTGTAGGTGGACAGCCAGGACCTTACTTTTCTCTGTAGTCTTATCTTTTCCTTGTCTATTGTGCCCTGTTTCCAACTGAAACACTTGTGGAGTCTTCTTTCTTAGAACTCCAAAGAGCCACGTGGTAGGGGTGGTCTACTGAAAGACAAGGTGGTTTCCCAAGACTGTTCCCAACATGAGTCCTTGGTCATCCACATGAGCCCCCTCCCCCCAGGGAGAACACACTTATTTCTTGTTGCCCTGAGAAGACTGTGAATCTTCTAAGCAATACACACCAGCTCAGAGGAGACATCTCTGGTCCAGAGTATGTCCTGTTAGCACTCGTTTGTCCTAGAATCAGTCTGTATTGCATATTGCTCAAAATAACCAGGGCGATTCTGGAGGCTGAAAATACTTTGACAGTAATGAAATTTTCTCAAATCTGAATTACAAATATCCACAGACAGAGTTAGAGGGATTCTTGTAGGTTCTATGCTGTATCTGACTGCAGGAGAATCCAAGTCTCTAACGTGTCTGTGTACTTCAGTCCCCACTGTCTCTCTTCCTTTGCAAAAATTGTCTTTTGAGTGTTTGTGTGTGTGCAAATACTCATGCACACACATGCATGCTTATTCCTTGTACATGCGAAGGTCAGTTCAGTGGAGTTGGTTCTATCCTTCAGGTCGCCAGGCTGTCAAGTTTGTGTGGCGAGTGACTTTACCCACTGAGCCATCTCGCCCACTCCCCTCCCCACCTTGCTTTTTCTGAAGATCCTATGAAGAAGCTTCTTTGGGGGTCTGGCCTCAGTAATAATCTTGCTTCTTGGTTTCTACATTTCTGTCTTTTTTCCTTCCATGATCCACCCCTTAGCTTCCATATTTTTCTCGCTCCTTTTTTAATTTCATAGCTGTTATGAAATGAATAATTAATCAGGTTTCTCTTTTGTTGCCTAAGCACTTAGAGCCAAATTAGTGGCTCATCTGTAGCAAATGAATAGAGTCCACGTTAAAGAGTGGGTAAAAATTCTTTGCTGCAAGTTCAAATACATGTTTTACCGCTTTCTTTTTATGTCTGCCCATCCTTTGATTATTTTCCCCTATTTCTCTTACACTTGTAATTTGCAGCGTTGTGATTTTTTTTTTTTTGGTGTCCCTTCAGTGAATCTTTGGTCCTTTTTGTAATATAACAAGGTATAAATGATCGAATAGTGGTCTACTCATCTGTCTCTCGCTTACGGTAGAGACGTGAGGTTTCATACATAATTCCTAGGTCCCGGTAGCTTCTGGTAACCAACATACTCTCTTCTAAATACTCCTGAGCCACACTGCTTGAGTAATTGACAGTGGGAATCAGCTTGAAGTCCTTGGAGGGCGTATCTACCTCTCCCCTGCCTGACCTGAACCGCATTTGCTCCTCCTCAGTCCTTGGTATCTCTTTGAAAATGTCCCCAGACACACACCTGTGTGTGCCCCTGCTTAGCTGGGGCGGTGCTTCATGAGAGCCCAAGTCTCGGGGCTCATTTAAGGAAGCCAACTGTTCCCTTATTATCTGTGCGCTCTCCCGCGCTTCACTTACTTCTTTATGATGTTTACCTTACCGCTTCTCAGGATCATTTTCCTAAGGAAAGGCAAACAAAACGGGAATTTTGCCTGCTTATTGCCATCTGTGAGTCTTAAATTATCTTCGCTGAGCGGTGGATTCATCTTCTCTTGTTTGTTTCTCCTTCAGACGCGGCCCAAAAGTCCTTTTACTCTTTGGCACTTCTGGAGTCCTTGACCCTTCTGTCAAGTAGCCCAGCCCCTTGCTGCGTAGCCTTGGCGGTTGGGGCTCCTCCCTCCTCCCCATGTTTGCACCTGTTTCTTCAATGCTCTTGCTTGGAGACACCTGGCCAGGTGACTGTGTGTCCTGTTAGATATCTCCCACTCTTTCCTTCTCTGGGATTATAGATGATTATCCCACTGCGGTTTTATCTTTCATAAGTTTTTTCTCACCCAAATGATTGACCGGGTGGACTGCGAAGGCAGGACATCCGATCTCTTTTTCATTTCAATAGTGCTTTCCGCTCATTTCTTTTCTGAAGTCCAGGTGCCTGCCCCAGACCTCACACCGTCTTTCATTCTTTGTTGCAGCTTTAGCTTTGCTTGCCTGCTCCCACGTGCACAAGCAGAGCGCCCCTGTCCAAAAAGAGAAAGAGGGTTTAAAATGAAAGAGCAGAATGAAGAGAAAGGGAAAGGAAGAGACCCCCTCCCCTTGACTGTCTTGCTCCCGCCAGCGTCCGGCGCACTTTTCTTCCCTTCAAGTCTGCACGCACATTCCTCGATAATCCCACCATGCTATCGCTTAGCTGCTGTCTAGTCTTTCTGTGGTCTGACTTCTGGTTTCCAGACGTCTCTGGAAGTCCGGAGCTCCCGTCTGATTCTTCCAAAGGGCTGCCCCCAGCCAGGTGCGGCGGAGAAGTGACACTCTCTTCTTCGTGCTGGCTGACGATGCTCATTTCACAGGTGGCTCTGTGACTTGTCTGTCCTGGATGCGGATGTAGCTGTTCACACAACCTCTCTAGCCTGAACCCCAGCAGCCTGACGACGTCTCCTCCTCCTGGGCTAACAGCCTTGGCTCTCTTCCCAGTTCTGTTTTCACTTCTTTCCCAATTAGAGCTCCATGTGTCTGCAGATAACCCTGAAAAAGTCCTCTCCCGCCTGGCGTTCAGGACCGTCCTTCCCTATACCGTCCCCTTCTTGCACTTGGACGTGCCTTCCTCTTGCTCAGGTTCCTTCGGCTACGGCTAATTGCATAAAAGGCTGAGTTCAAAGTCTTTGTCAGTCATGGCTGGTTGTAAACATGTGCCTCTGGGAAGGTGCGGGAGAAACTAACTCTGAGATCAACGCGATAGACTTTGAGTCGCGGGGCCTGGTTTCCCCCTTGGCCCTACATTTATACCAGCGGTTTCTTCAGTTGCATGGAGTCTACAGCACCTGGCCCTGGGTTTTCGAAGGCAACTCTGCACGCAACCATTATCTGAGGTTTGGGAGCAGTCAGAGGATCCAGGTGAATCAGTTTCCTTTCTCGAGGTGGCGACTCAGCAGTACCTGCCACGAAGCCACCTGAGGGAGGAAGAGTCCATTTTGGCTCACGGTTTGACGTTGCATAGCCCATCCCAGCAAGGGAGGTATGCAAGGCGGTTGGTTGCTGACATGCGCCCCTAGCGAGCAGGGCTCGACCTCTGAGAGGTTATACCAATGGCACCACCAGCTGGGGACCAAGTGTTCAGTCACGTGCGTCTATGGGGATATGTTGCACTTACACCAATGCACCCGAGGACCTGGTGGGCATGAGAACGAGAACGCACGGAGGCTCGGGGTTTACAAGGATTCCAGTGCACAGAGAACATCCTGGCCCGCAGGTGTGAGCGCCAACACGGAGCAAGGCAGTGGCTGCTCTGGCCCCCTTCTGTCTGGAGGTTTATGTCTGCTGCCTCCTGGCTCCCTTGCTCTGGGCGCCTCTTGCTTCTTTCTGCTCGTATGCGCGTACCCTCTCCCCGGAGCTCCTGAGTTTCTGTCCCCAGTAAGCAGCTGACCGTGAGAGAATCCCGATTCCTGATTCTCGGGAGAAAACAGAAGCTGTTTGGCTGAGTTTCTGCCACACACTCACCCCGTTTTTAACAGATGGGGTGCGGCACAGTGCAGCGGGCAATGTGGAAGGAATGGGGTTGTGGTGGGTGACTTGGAAAAGAGAGTGGGCTTTACTGAACAGCTACAAATCATTTCCGACCTTCTCTTTTCAATGACATGCTGACTGCATCCTTAGAAGATCTCTGCACTGGGTCAAAGTCCATGTCCTCTGTGTGAACCATTATTCCTAGCCTAAGTCTCAAACCACTGCTATGTGTGGAGTACGAACACACACACACACACACACACACACACACACACACACACACACACACACACAGAGTCCTTCCCTGACTCAGCTCATCAGATTTCCGTGACATGCATTTCTCTTCTCCTTACCCCCCCCCCACAGGACACTTTTCTCCCCTGTCCCCTCCAACATTTGCCCCATCTGCTTTTTCCCTTATCACTGATGAGATGCCCTCAGGTATAATTTCTCGCTTGGGTAGATTGTCAGCCCTTGGAAGGCAGGAGCATAGCTGGGGTCCGTTCCTAACTGAAGGCTATATGAATGATGGCCGCGTCCACCGGTCTATAGTGTCCCTTCCCAAGCGGTTACACTTCATTCTTCGATAAAACGGTCATTTCCTCCGGAGATTCCTGCCACTTACACGTTGCCAGCTGGCTCTTCCTTGATGTCAGAATTGTGTCAAGAATAGCAGTTTCCCTAATTGCTTTCTCTACCTTTTGAGAGATAAAATTGTCAGCAAGACAAGGCAGGATCTATTTGATGTTCTCCATGTAATAGAGTTTGGCCTGCAGGAGATAGGAGTCTTGATATCACAGCTGTAGCTGATTCGGAGAACCTTGGGCCGTCTGTATGGAAAAGCCTTATTTATCCCCTGCCGTGGGAGGCATGCTCTGCACACGATTGCCTCCACCCAAGTGACTGGTCGCCTCTTCTAATTCAGGAGACCCTCCGGGGAATCTTTGTATCATCTGGAGGCCTCCCAATGGCAAGCGGCATAAAGCAAGTTTCCTTTCTTATGAGAAGAGCTGGAATCAACAGACCGTGCCTCTTGTCTCTGATTCTTAAGTAGGTTAAACCAAGATGCATGTCCCGGGTGGTAGTGGAAGGAAAAATGGGCGGAATGACGTTGAGAGAGAGAGAGAGAGAGAGAGAGAGAGAGAGAGAGAACACAATGACTGCAGATTCCTTTGAAATCTCCACGTCCAGTAATCCTGCTGACTTCCTTTCTCTGTTGAGAGAACAGTAACATTAGCTGTCCGAATGAGGCAGAAAATCGCCCATGCAGGGTGCAAGATCCTGCCCCAGGGTTGGTCATAAGCTGCAAGAGCATCTTGTTCGGTTTACCATCCCTTCTCCAGGTTCGTGACAGTGAGTGGTGAGAACCTACATTGAGTTGTTCTCCACCTTCAGTTAGTGAAAAGTTTAGGGTCAGCAAACCTCTTTTTGTTGGGGGGGGGGGAAGAGGGGGGAATGCTGCTGAAATTTCCATCTTGTAATAATGAAGGGGAAAAAATCACTTTTGTTTTCGACCACTGTAGGTAGCTGGTATTTCGACAATTCTCTAGCTGCCTCCTTTCATCCCCACTCAAATGAGCCCCCTTGGAGTCCTACACTACCATTTGTATATCTCCGGGTATCTCTTTCTTTTCAAATATCCAAGTCCTTCCTTTTCTTTTCACTTGCATGGTTGGCACTGATATTTCGCCTTAGATACATATTCCAGAAAGACAACACTGCTTGCTTTGTCTGACCACACACAGCCACGGTGTGTGACCAACCACCGATCCTGTGGCTCCCCCCTTCCCCCACGCAGGGCACTAGTGAGTTCTTTTACCTATGCAAGAATTCATTACCTAGTGCTCTGTACAGCACAGATCACTTATTGAGACGACCCAAAACATCTTTGCATACTGATCAGGGCTGCCCCCTTTGTCCTGACCTTATGACAAATTCCCTTCTTATCCTTGGTTTGTCTTAATTTTTCAGAAGTATCTTTTCCCTGTCATCCTGTCTTGAGAACTTTTAATTTTGCCTAAACTAGACAGCAAGGGATCATCCTTCAAGCGTTTTTCCCTGTGTGGGGTTTGAAAAAGGAGCACAGCCTGGTCACTTCATAGCCTCAGGCAGAAAAACAAGAAGAGCTGAAAGTCGCAAAAGTCGCACCGCTAAGGAACCTTCCATCCTGTCTGTGGTTCACCTTTAAAGACCCTCAGACCCAGCCGCCTGGCTAGTTTGCTTTAGCCCTGCTATTCGTTGCGTTCTCTGGGCCCTGCTCAGGGAAGGGCTGAGCCTGTGGCATGACGTTGATAGGATCATGGCCAACGTGTCCAACGAAATGAGAACGTTACGCAGACCTGGGGGTCCACCTCAGGCCCGGGGGTTGTTCTTTGTCAGCAAGGTTGGAAGACCCACATTGCTGTTATTTCGGCTCCTTGGAAACTTGGACGAAAGAACTTCACGCGGCTCCAGTGAAGGCCTGTGGCTTCCACAGAGCGGCTGCAATCTGGCGAACGGGGACCGGCTCCCACCTACCCCCGCCTTTCCCAGGCAGGGCCAGACCTGAGAGCATCTTCCTTGTGCGCACTGTTTTTCCTCTTCTGCTCCCTCCCCAGGGGGCTTTTACCCACCAGGAGTCTGGTCTGGCAACCCTTTCATTTAGAACAATCTGCTTTGCTGTTAAGACCACTGACTGTGCCTTGTTGGCGGTGATGATTGCTTTGTGTTTGTTTTTCTTGGGCAAAAAGTGACCTGAGATGGAAGTGCTGAGGCCCCTGCAGCCCCCCTTCCCCCAAACACACACTTAGGAGGGTAAGGAGCAGGATTCAGACTGTGGAGACAGAAAGGAAGGCGAGCAGGCTGAGATGGGGAGGGATGTTGGAGAGGGGAGACGAATGGGTCAGCTTTCCCAGATTCCATATCCAGAAAGCTTGCTGTGGTCGTCCACAGTGGACGAAGCCGCTTTTGCGTCTTCTCCGTTTGTTGCTGAGATTCGTTATTGAGAGAGCAAAGGAGGGCGTTGACGTGCAGTGCTTGTCAAGGTTACGTACTCATATCTGGCAGCATGTATAACGCTTAAGGAAAGTCTTGAATCTGCAATTAGCAGCGACCCCTCACTGCTCTATCAGAGTTATCTATTTTCCCTTTTGGGAAACCCAAAAGGGTAGGAAGTTATCATTTTGTCCTTACTATCATTGTTGCTCTTATGGTAGGTAGCAAAGACTCTTTTTTAAAAATCAGTTTTTAAAGTTGGCAAATAAAGTACTAGGGTTCATTATGGTCTTTCCACACATACGCGTGCTTGTTCTTACTCATTTTCCTCTTCCACTGCCCCCGCCCCCTGTCTTCCTTCTACTCCCCTTCCTCCCTCTGATAGTTCTCTGTTCTGCTTTCATGGCACATGTATTCGTTTCCCTTCTCTTCTCTACCTCCTTCCCCTAGAATGGTTGCCTCTTCTCTCATGGTCCCTACCAAGGTTCTTCTGTTTCACATTTCTACCCCTGAGGGTCAGAGGTCATCAGACAGAACCATAGGGACCGTGAAGCAGGAGACCTGGGCATCACCGTTGAATTTACCTCTTGGCAAGTTGGGAGACCATGGGCAAGTGGGTTCTTTATCCCAACTGTGGGCAGTGGTCCTGCCCACCACCAGGTGCTCTACAGACAAAAGACGTCAATGTAGACGGGAGTAACGGAGAGATTGCAAAAGGTTTAGAAATCATAGTTGCATCGATTGTTAATGATAAAGATATGGTTTTGGCATCCCGGAGGTAATGATTTCCTACTCCTGCTCATCCAAGGTTCTTATCTGGAGAGTACAGCTTTTTCTGAGGAAGTTGTGCCTTTTATTTTGAGACCCAGGGTCTTAGACCCAAAGCAAGAACCAGTAGGGAGCCGCTAGGGTCTCTGAGGCCTGACTGTAGTATACTGCGCAGTAGTGGGTTGGGGTGTTTAGCAGCAAGAAACAAAGTAATGTTTGAAGAGACACTCGGGGCTCAAGGGAGGGCGTACCCTTCTCACCCGTTTCAGCTTTCAGAAGAACAACTCAATAAAGACTTTCTCCTGGCTTCTGGGAGACGAGACACTTCCACACCCCTCCCACCGAGGCGGACTCCTTCAGAGACTAGAGAGAAAAACATGGGAGAAGGTCTTAACGGGAGAGTGTTCATTTTAACCTTGGTGCTTGCATGTGAAGACTTACAGTGGATTTCTTCTAGAAGTCTCCTTTCCGCTCCCCTTTGTTTTAGATCCAGTGGGATGTTCTCACCAGGTTGCAGAGCAAGGTTCCTATCAGCCGATATTCAAACAAACAGGGGCTCCTTGCAATCCAACCCAGCGGGTGGAATTCCCCTTGCTCATGTAATTATGCGGTTTCACTGTCACTAGGTGGAGGGACTGTTTGGGTCCTGTCTCCTTGACATGGTCTGGGATAATGTGTGAGAAATGCCTTGTTCTGAAGGGACTGCCCACTTGGGAGCCGCTTAGAAGGTGATGGATGTCTATACCCGCCCACTGGCCTTGCTCTTGCGTGGCAGGCAATCATACACGGGGAGAGAAAGCATCCAAAAGTCCTGATACCACCTAAGAGGGAGAGCGTGGAGGTAAAAATGAGTCATTATAACTTTGTAAGGCAAAACTGGGCTCCCGGAACACAATATGGGGGCCGGGGAAGATTTAAGTTAGGATTTGGCTTATAAAGATATAGGAGATAAAGAAAGAACCCCCCTCCCCACCCAGGGCAGGCTCGGGGGGAAAAAAAGGGATACTCAGCTTGGAGTCTCTGACCTGCATGTGCCTCTCAAGGGAAGAGGGGTAACCCAACCGGCAGTCACTGCCCTGCAGGTAACCCCCATTACCTATTTCTCTTGACTCCTTGCAGGAGTTAACTGTTTCTTGGCTTGTGTGAGTTTCATGCCTTCAAGGGAAATGTGGCATCCTTGCTTGTGAGTACTTTTCAGCTTTGGGGCTGGTGGGTCCCAGATGTGCAAGGGTTATTACTGTGAAGCACTGAGAGGGCAGAGCAGCGGCTACCTGCTGTGCCGTAGTTGGCCAGCAGGGGGGGAGTTTCTTAGCAGACAGCCTTGGCCTTGCCTTTGGTTTCTGCAGGGGGCCGATTCCTCTGCTCATTCACTCTGTCTTGTGTCAAGAGAAGCAATTCACAAAGCACACCGCCCGAGCTGGGGATGAAATTAGAGAGGGCATTTTGGCTGCCAAACCCAAGGCAGACAGGCGGAAGAGGGGGGGGGAACGGGAGCTCAGAGAAGAGGCCGACCTTTGCACTGCATTTCCAGCAATCTGAAGATGGTCCAGCCACAGCCGGTACCATTAACCTCCCTATGCTAATGGTGACTAGCTTGCCTCCCCGTTAACCTTTCCTGGCTCTGCATCTGCTGCTGACAGAAGTGCACACATGTCTCTTCTAGGTTTCAAAAACAGAAAAAAAAAATCAAATGCAACGAGCCCCTAATATTGGTGTACTGCCAAAGGCAAAGGAGTGATTTTTGGCTCATCTTCAAGGTTAGGGGTTTCAGAAAGGTTTAACCCTTTTATGTATTGATTTAGCATTTTTCTGGGGTCTGTGATAACCAGGCACTAGTGGTAAACCGGAGAAAACAGAGATGAAAGGAAACAGCCACTGCTCCCGAGAATCCCGGGCCAGAGAGGCAAGGTAAGAGCCAGCTCCCAGAGGGCAAAAGGATTGTTTTGATAGAATCTTCCAGAACCGGCCTTTTGGTGTGTTAGGTCTGTGAGGGAACGTGATGGAGAATGACTGAGGGAGAGGCTTAAATACTAGCTGAGGTTCTGGTAGCCAAGGGAACCATAATTGAGCTGTAAGGTGAGAAAACACCAGAACAGAAAAATCAGCTTAAAGTCGGAGAGAACAGGGAGATAGGAAGAGAGTCACCACGGGCAACGTGGCCAGAGGAAGTCTAAAGGGAGACCTGGGTGGGGTGGCTGTCTTTTATGGCCTTTAGTATTTGCCAAGGAATTGCTCAGGAAACAGGTATGATTCTTACAAAATTACATCTTAGAAGTCTCATCTTCTTTCTGCCTCCGTCTTGTGGGGAGAGAAGAGGAAAGAGGAAGAGTACCCTGAGGGCTGAGGTTGCTCTGAGGGGTAGAGAAGGCAGACCCTTCCACCTTTTGGGGGGCAGGGGTGTGGGGAGACCTCCCTCCTGATAGATCCAATTCCCTGGGAAATTGATGGATTGGCTTAAGGGTGGAGACCGAGATTCCAGTGTTACCAGGGAAATGGGAGCTGGGGTCTAGTGCAGTTCCCAGTTCAAAGAGTTGCAAGAAAGGCCTCGGAGAGATCCCTGTGCCCTCGCTCGGGTTCCCTGGTTTCTCTGGTGGCAACTGCCTGCATCCTGGCAGCGTACAATCCGGTGATGTCTGGGTGTGCGCGTGCTTTGTCTAGGCTCCCTGTACCCCTCTTTTCTTGTAAGTGGATCTTCCTCGCTACCACTGCCTTTTCATGCAGCAGGGTCTCTGGCCCTCTTCCATGATGTTCCCTGACCCTTGGTGGCATGAGGGTTGATATAGATGTCCCATGTAAGGCTCAACACTCAACAGTCACTTGTTCTCTGCACTGCGACCTGTTCTGAGTTTTTGCATTGACCACTGCAGAAAGGCTTCTCTGACGATGGTCGAGAATATAGGCATAAACATAAATATTTTAGAAGGCATTTGGACAACATGTCCATTTAGCAGCATTAGGTTTCTTCTTAGGGCCTGTGACCTCCTCATCCATGGGCTTTTGACCAAGCATGAGTTCATTCCTGTGGAGTGAGCTGCAAATCCAACTAGAAAATGGTTGGTTACCTCCACGACAGTTATGCAACTATTGCACTAGTGGTCACGTCTTGCCTGGCAATCAGTAGTTGTCCACTTCTGGGTAAGGCCATTAATAAATTCTCTCCCAGTGGCCTACTTAACACCTTTAAGCACCATGACAGCTAGCTAGTAGGGAGGACAGCATCAATTCAGTTCCAGCTTGCTTTTCTCTTTGTCCTGCAACCAAAGTATGTGATTTCATCAGCAGCAGGATCTTACTATACAGTTCAGAAGGACAAGCTAGTCAATAGTATATGTTGTTGGGGGGGTCTCTAGGGTCTCCATAGACAATAACTCATAAGGAAGTGACCCATGTCTGACATGGGATTTTCAATTACTAATTTATGACTTCTGGGGTCAACATTTTCGACCTATGCAGGGTACCTTCATTCAAATTTTTGTCTTAAAAAAAAAATATATATATATATGTTTCTAAATTAGTTCCCAAAATTGGTTTCAATAAGGCTTTCTAATTTTTTTCGTCCACGTAGACTGAAGTTATTTGGAAAGCTCCTTCAAAACTCCAGTGAGGGGGTGTGATTTCCCCTCCAGATGGAAATGGCTACTGACTTAGAGCCAGGGGTGCAAACGTTTTATAGGTGGAGTGTAGGGAGGAGGAATTTTGGGTTTGACCAGTTATCAGATTAACATTTTTGTTGGGGTCTCTGGTGAGGAACTGTTTTATCTCAGATTTATTGGTGGGATCTCTGGCTTTATGGTGGGGTCTCTGGTGGAGATTTGTCAGGTGGGGTCTCTCCCTACTGGCTAGCTGTCAATGGTGTTGAAAGGTGTTATGTAGGCCACTGGGAGAGAATTTATCCTCCTGAAGAGGGGCATAACAGGGGGTTGCAAGTCAAATGTCCTCAAAGCAAGGACCAGAGGAATCCAGAGGGCCGCGTGGATCATCATTGTGGGCTTGGTGAAGCTTAACCTAAAAGATATAAAAACCAACAATAAGGTTACTTTTCTAAACTATTTTGTTGCAAGGATAAGGAGAGTAGGGAAACTGAACTATAGCTTTTTAATAACATGTAATAGTCATTAGAGTGTTAGATGGCAATTAGGGGCTTAAAAATGGGCCCAAGATAATCTGGCTCTGGCTTTGCAATATTCCAGATCTCTCCACTTTATTGGAGAATCCAGTCAGGTCAATCAGCCTTACAAGGGCAGCAGCGTCTCTTCGAGAACTTGCGTTATGGTCCCTGTTGGCAAAACATCACAGTTTTGTGAATGTAGAAGCCACATTGTCGGCCACGTGTGTCCTTCGTCATTAAGAAGGCTCATTCCTAGTGTGTCGCGTAGCTGAAGCGGGAAAGCAGGTGGGAATGCAGTCTTCAGAAGAGAGAGAGCTAATTGGCAGAGCCATTAATAAAGAAACACCTGGATCACATTAAATTGATTGGCCACAGTGACCTGGATCTGAGATAAATATATTGTTTTTCGTCCTCTGCATCTGATACAACATTTGCATGTGATCTGTGGAAAGCAATTGTATTGTCTGATCCAATGAGGTGTAGGTAATGGTGACGGAGAACAGTATTTACCCTCATCCAGCATGCCTTTAGTTACACTCCATAGTATCATATTAAGATCTTTTAATCTCATGGGACAAGCAATTAGATCCTTTGGGAATTAGGATTTTATGAGTCTTATAGGCATAAACAAGATAGAGACAATTGAAAGACACTTGAATACACGAAGCTTCATTCCTAGCAGGTATGTTTTTGATGCTCACTGCCTTTTTCTTATAAGCAGTTGTTTGTGCTAGTCTTTTATATCTCCACTTTCAAAAGAAAATTTAATGTAAACTTATCTATAGGCACATTATATAAAGTTTTCTCAATTTTTATGTCCATAATCTGGTATTTATAGTGATCTGAATAGGGGTTGGGATGAGATGAGATTTTTCTGGAACCCATTGGAGAGGAATGTTCTGGGACATAAGTCAATATGTCATAAAGGACCAGCTCTTCAGAAGCAATTGGCAACCGTCATTCGCAGATATGGATACAATCCACACACAACTTTCGAATCCCATTTTATTTTATATATTTTTTATTATATGCATTATATATTACTATTTCTATGTATTTTATTTATATATAATCTTTAGTTTTTGGGAAGAAGTCCACTAGAGACTGAGTGCATTTGAGAGAAAACATGGAGTGATAACCCCATCTCTCAAGCAGACGCTGCCCTTTCTCCCAGCTCCATACCTGAATATGTAGGAACGGGTGGGCTTGGGCCTGTAGTTCTAGGAGGGGTGGATGAGGGACATGTCGCTGGAAGAGACTGACTTTTGGGGACAGGGATTACTGCTTTTTGGTAGCGATGGAGGAGCCAGGATGGTGTCTCAGAAAGACCCCACAGCCTTTTGCTGGGTAGAGAGCGAGCCGGTAATTTCTCGTGGCGACGACCTTGTTTTCCAGTGTTGATGGCAGAGTCTTGGAATGTTGTTGCTCATTTCCAGGACCTCTCTGAGGACTGAGACACCACAGGTCTCTAATATCTTTCCCAGGGCCTCCTTTCTTCTGGCGCCTTGTGTTCTCTGTCCTGTAGGCCCCTTTCCTCTCTGCTGTAAGCAGAAAACCTCGCCTGCCCTTTTGTTCCCTTTAGTTCCCTTTAGTTTTCTGCAGCGTTTCCCCTGAGGGCAGGAGAGAAGTGGAGAGGAAATAGGTTGCCACCCTAGAGGGCAGAAAACGTGGGTTTCTGGTAGCCGTCTGGTAGGTCCGTACAGCAGTCATGCTTGATTATTTTAAATTCGTTGTCAACATAACATTCATACAAAAAAAATCACAATCCGCAGCTCTTGGTGGAACCATCAGGAGGAGGCAGGTGGTCGCCACTCTCTTTAGGATACACCTGCTCCCTTGTTCAGAGTCGGTGACTTGCGCCCCCACTGCTGGCGTGGCAAGAGGGGACACCGGTGGAAAGGCAGGGGCCTGGCCTGGTGCTTTCCAGCTGCCTTTGGGGTGCAGCCTCAGGGCTGTGTGTGTTCTTGGTCCTGTAACTGTGGTCCTCAGGTATTTTTATTTGATGAGCGCTCAGCATTTGCAAGATGAGCAGCCAAACGTGAATGTGAACCCGCGCACCAGGGTTCCACAGTCCACTCTGGTGCTCTCATGAAATGCCGGAGGAGACCCTCCTTCTTCCTCTCCATGGGTTCGGGCACCTTTTCCTGCCTTTTCTTACGTCTCTATTTCTAAGATCCCCAGTCTCTTACCTCTGATCTATAATGTGGACTAAGGGGCTGGGGAGATGGTTTGGGGGTTAAAGCCTTCGCCTTGCAAACTAAAGGACCTGAGTTGGGATCCCTGATCCCACATAAAAATGCCGGAGTAGTGGGTTGAAGAGCTGGGGAAAAGGGGAACAGTTTGCACTGGAAAGCAGAGCCTGGGAAACCTCAGAGCAAAGTGGTAAAGAAGTAGAACGATCCAGGATGAGTCCTGAAGACACTCTTGGGCCTTGACAAGCGCATATACTCAACCGCCCTCTTGCACACACACACACACACACACACACACACACACACACACACACACACACACACACGAAAAAATATTAAAACTTAATGTGGACTGAGGTTGTTGACCTATATAAGGCAGCGCGCATGACCAGCATCCATCCGGTTCCCTCCATTCTTCCCAATCCCCCCGCACACCCAAGGCCACTACACCTTACCAAACTCATTCTGCTCTTCTTTGTCTCTTTCCTCTTTCTTTCCATCTCCATGTTCACTCTTTGTAATTTTCTTTTCTTTTCAACATTTGATGTCTTTATTGCATTTCAGTGTTTGTAGAAAATGCCTCAGCCAGAAGCATCTCTTTCTGCTGACTAACCATGTACCTTCTTTCTGTCTGTCTTTGGCATCCATTTTTCTTTCCTCCTTTTGTTTCCATTTTGCTTTCTTAGGCTATACAGGGTGCGTTCCCCAACTGCGGAGTAGTACTCTGTTCATGCAATATTTCGTTCCAGAACCTTCTGAGTACTGTAACACTAGCTCTGAAATCTGGGCATATTTGAGAAATGCAGGAAGTGAGCTTATACCTGAAAGATCTGGCAGTATTTGGAGGAAATTGGGATTTAATTAGCATTTCCTTTTATACCACTGTGAACAGTCTTCACTTACATTCATGAGGTTGTGTGGGTATCCTCCGGTGATTAATTACATGAAATTTCTTTCCTTTGTAAAACTCTAATAAACACACACAATATATAACACTGAAATTGTCTGTGCTGGCAAAAGTGGGGATCTTGATTTGTATAGGTACATATATTTTTCCTTCTCTTTAAGGGAATACTATTTTCATATATTTTTAAGTTCTTGTGTTTTACTACTGGGTCATGATATTTATTAAAAAAATTACTTATAGGGATAATGATGAGTAATGAGAACGCATTATGGGGCAGGGAATTGAGTCCAGAGAGGCTGCATTGAAAGAACAATGTCTAGGTTGTTTCCTTTGCACCTTGGTTTCCAAATTT
Organism: Typhlomys cinereus; assembly: GCA_023101885.1. Lineage (NCBI taxonomy): Eukaryota > Metazoa > Chordata > Mammalia > Rodentia > Platacanthomyidae > Typhlomys > Typhlomys cinereus. The sequence continues at coordinate 1,111,230 of JALPQD010000440.1, read as the reverse complement.
GGGTTCTGTATATTTAATTATCACAAGACTGGTGCTTTGTAGGTGTGCGTAAAGATTAGGAGCCATGCTTTTCCTTGCTATGTGGGACGTATTGGACCCTTTTCTTGTGGCACTGGGAACGGGTACGTGTTCCCGGATGTTCTCACATTCCAAACTGCCACCCAGACTGCTTGGAGTCACCAAGCTAGAAAGAGACCTCAATAGGACACCCGGGAGTCCTTCTCCCACCGAGAAGAAATGTCAGAGCTGAATGAAAACGACTTTTGGTGGTCAAAAGCTGTAAAAAATCTCTAGGCAAGGCTGCCGGGGCTCCAGGGAGCGAGTACCGAGTACCGGGAAGTTACTGCTTCATGAGTGAAGCGTTTCAGTTGGGGAAACCACCACGGTTCTGGAGCTGGAGGATGGTAATGATGGTTGCAGAGCCGTGAGAAAGTGCTGGACGCTTCCATCTGTCTTGGGAGGAAGGGTCAAATGCTGCAAGTATCTCACTATAGTGATGCGGAGTATCCCCCAGGCTCAGGAAAGCGGGGATGCTGCGGGGGGGGGGGGAGGGGGAGGGGGGGGATGATTGGTCCCTCACTGTTGACACTAGTTGGAAACTTTCAGAGACAGAGCTTAGCCAGAGGCAGCAGACCCCATGGGGGGCTGACCTTCAGAGGGTGGGTACACTCAGCTCCTGGTCCCTGTGTCTTTTCTTGCTTCTTGTCTACGTCACAAGTGCAAGGGACCCAGCAACTGCGGACTAAACCTACTCTGGGACAGAAACAAATCTTTTTTTTTCTAGTCGTTGATGCCATGTTATTTTCGTGATAGTTATTAAAAAAAAACACAGTTAATATACCATCCATATCATTCGGCTTTAAATATAAGGAAATTCTGCTACATCCCCCATTATGAATGAACTTTGATTATACACTCCTAAGTGAAATAAAGCAGATACAAATATTACATGGTTCCTTTTAAATCCATTGACAGAAGAGAAAAGGGCGGCTGGGGAAGGGAGGAAGGAGAGCCGTTGTCTTACTGGTGAAGTTTCAGCATAGGGAGTTCTGGGAATGGATGGTGGTAACTGTTACTTAATGATGGGACGATACTTAACTGAGCTGGGCTGGGCACTTAAAAACGGCCAAGATGCCAAATCTCAGGTCATGTATATTTTACCACAGTAGGAAAAAAAAAAAAAATCCTGGCAGGCTTCGAGGCCCCAAGAACGCTGTGTCCCGTCCCAGCACAGTGCGCTTTCGATTAGTGCTAACTACCTCCCTGGGAACGCGGCGTATGCAAGAACGAGGAAAGATTCTAAGTCCTGACAGATGTCCACCATTACTGCATGCCAGAGAGCAAAAGGGAGCCTGATAGAGACTTGACCTCTGGGCACAGAAGGCGCAAGCACAAATACCAGCTTGGAAACGGGATTAATGATTGAAATGGTCCGAAGGGGAGAGAATGCTATTAGCGCCGCCTTGGCTTACCAAGAAGGGTCCATTAATTCTCACAGGGAGTTCCAGGGGGAGAAATGGTGTCCTAATTATGTCTTGGGTAATTTGGCCATTTAAGTGGCTAGCCAATTTGCAACTAGGTTCTTCCTGGAGGTATTGCATCTTTATGCAGTGCCATTCCCTCCTGCCAGGAGCCAGAATGCTCTTTGGCCGCGTGCATCGTTGCGGGGATGTTAGCTTGTCTTTGCTGATCGCTACAACCGCCTGCTCTTCAATCATGTGACCTTGTAGCTTTCCTCTGGGATCGGAAATGTGTCTCCCTGGAATAATTGCCCGCGTTAGCAGGATTCCTGTAGCCCTCCAGAAGGTACGAGGCCAAACACCATGTTTGAAGCGTGTCCCATGAATAGCAGTGATGGGTAGGGGTCAAGCAGTTATCCTTCAATTACGGGGAGATTCAGAACTTGTCCAGGTGGGAGCCTGGCCCGTATTGTTGGGGTGCGTCCTGCTGCTCAGACAGGACTCACGCCTCCGAGACGGCTCTCCAAACTCCACGAGCTCTGGATTCATTGCACTTCTTTGTGAGGGGTAGAGATAGCATCGGATCAATGACTCTGGTTTTATTTTTTTCCAATTTTAATGCATATATGTATATCATGTGCGCATATGTATTTGTCTGTATGAGTGTGGGTGCATGTCTTCCACAACATGCATGTGGAAGTCAGAGGACAATCTGGGGTGTTGGTCTTTACCTTCCACCACTAAGATATGTTTTCTCTCTTTTGAGGTTCACTTCTGTGTATGCCCGGCCAGCCGACCCACAAGTTCTTAGGAATTCTCCTGTCTCAGTCTCCTCCGCTTGCCGTAGAAGCACTGAAATTACAAAGACACATTGCCATGCCTGGTTTCACATGAGCTCTGGGATTTGAACCCGGGTCTCAGTGCTTTACCCACTCAGCCGTCTTCCCCGTCTGACTCCTGCTTTCTTGCCTCTACCAGTTCCTGTCTCCTGATGGGAATAAAGGCATTAAAAGTCTTAAGGGTGAGAAGATGGGATTTTTCCTAAAGCGGGAGAAATGGGAACCAGAACTCTTACAGTCAAGGCCTACTTTATTATTTATAATAGACGAAAGCTGCAATTTATCATATCCCAGGCACTGGACTAAGCCCTCAGAACATATTCCCTCATTTAATCTTTATCTGAATAAATCCCTTTGAGTGTGGTGTTCATTTCCATCACAAATGAGAGAAATAAGACGTTCGATGATGTCTTTCAGGTCGCATAACTAGTGGACCTTAGTAACAACATTTGGCTGTGAATTTCCATATTTTCAGTACACATAGCTACCTGGGGCCTGCAGTTTATTTTAAGTAAGTGCTAAGTATCCATGGCTGAAGGCCCATTATGTCATCATTATTTTTTTAATTGCCACCATTTATCCTCTTATCTTGCCACCTAAGAAATGTTAGGTGCTTTGTGATGTATTGGAGATTAAAGATGGCGGCAGAGGGAAGTGTCAGGCGGGATGATCCATGGGGTGGGGGGAGGGGAGCGGGGTCTCTCTAGTCGGGTCTAGGTCCTCTAGAGACAAAGGCAGAGTTGCTGCAGAGGCTTGATTTAGCAGGCTGTCAATCATCTTTTTCCTCATTCCACCTTGCTCCTGCACACCCTGACCCCCACTGTGACCCCTGGCTTCCAGGTTTGGTGACCTCTTTGACACTCTCTTATCTCACGTGTCCTGTCTAATGTCTGTGGTTTCACAGTCTCTGGCCTCCGCCCCACCTCTTGATCCCTTCAGCCCCCCTCCATCCATACCCGAAGCACCTAGTGCATTTCAGCTGTGTGAACCTCCCGGTCCTGATTCGTAACATTTTCAATGTGTGAGAAGCATCGCTCCTTGTAGCTCCGCCTTCTCTCGTTTTCCACTGCACTGCACCCCATGCTGCTGCCAGGTAAACATCCCCAAAGGAAAACCCGATCCTCCGAGCTCCGCTGGAAACATTTCCTTCCAGAACACTTGGGACTTTCCAAACTGTGATCCTCACCACCTTTCCATGTTGTGCTGTCGCGGCGCTGCACCAGAAAGAGAAGGAGCAGCAGTGACAGAGGTAGTCACAGTAGTCAAGCAAACAGCAGCAAGGTAACGGTGACTGACCGTGGGCCATCGTCTTTGTGCTGAGCGCTGCTCCACAGGTTTTATAAACATGAGCTGAGTGCTGCCCACTCTCTCTGCTCCCTCCCCTCCCCCTTCCCTCCCCTCCCTCTTCTCCCCCTTCCCTCCTCTACTCTTCCCTCCCCTCCCTCCCCTCCCCCTTCCCTCCCCTTCCCTCCCCTCCCTCCTATCCCCCTTCCCTCCCCCTCCCTCCCCTCCCCCTTCCCTTCCCTCTCCTCCTCTTCCCTCCCTTCCCTCCCTCCCTCTATCCCCCTTCCCTCCCCTCCCCTTTCCCTCCCCTCCCTCCCCTACTCTTCCCTCCCCTTCCCTCCCCTCCCTCCCTCCCCCTTCCCTCCCCTTCCCTCCCTCCCCTCCCCCCTTCCCTCCCCTCCCTCCCCTCCCCCTTTCCTCCCCTGTCTCCCCTCCCCCTTCCCTCCTCTCCCTCCCTTCCCCCTTCTTTCCCCTCCCTCCTCTCCCCCCTTCCCTCCCCCTCCCTCCCCTCCCCTCATCCTTTCCCTTCTTCTTCCTTCCCCTTTTCCTTCCTCCCCTCTCCCTCCCCCTCTTCTTCCCTCCTCTTCCCTCTTTCCTCCCCTTCCCTCCCCTCTTCTCCCCTTTTCCCTCCCTCCCCTCCCCTCCCCTCCCTCCTCCTCTCCCCCTCCTTTCTACTTCCCCTCTTTCTTCTTCCTCTTCCCCTCCCCTCTTCTCCCCTCTCTCCCCTCTGTCATAGTTAGGCACAGGTGTCAACTTGACAGTTAAGGGTTTGAACTCTGAGCACATTTGCAGAGAATTAATGGTTGAGTTAAGCCCAGAGCAAACCTGCAGAAGATTGTCTAGCTGATGGGGAAGCCCCAGCCCATGGTGAGTGAGACTAGGCCCTGGAATAAAATACAGAGAGCTGGTTGAGAGAGTTGGCATCCTTGTGTACACTTGGCCAGACATGCTGGTCTGGAAAGTAAGGATCGTCTCTCTCTCAGCCATCACGTAGAGATGGTGTGGCCAGTTCCCTTGACTCTATTGTTGGTGCTGCTCTCCCATCAAGCTGGACTACAGACTATAAATGGACTATCAGTAAGAAAATAAATCCCTTGTTCCCTTGAGCCATTTGATGGTCATTTATCAGCAACCACGCAGGTGAACTGCCACACCTCCCTCCCCTTCCCCCTCCCACCCTCTCCCCAATCCCTTTCTACCTCTCCCTTCCCTTCCCCTTCACTTTCCCTCCCCTCTCCTCTCCCTCTCCCTTCCCTCCCTCTCTCTCTCCTTTTCTCTTTCCTCCCTTCCTCTTTCCCCCTCTCTTCCCTCCCCTCCCCTCTCCCCTCTTCTTCTTTCCCTCCCTCCCTTCTCTTCCCTTCTTTCTGCGAGGTATCTGCATGTGTATGTGTGGAAGGCCTAGCTTGACATCAGTCATCCTCCTGTCCCTCTCCTCCTATCCCCACCTCAGCATTGGAGTCACAGGTCGACACCAGTCCACTGGGCTCCTTTCTCTCCAGCCCATCACTCTTGGTTTTCTGCCTGATGTCACAGGCGAGTGTGCCCTGGGATATTTTGTCTGATTCTGTCCAGAATCTCAAGGGCATGGAGTTGCTCCTCTGGCCGAGTTACCCTCGCAGCACATTGCAAACACTTGACATGCGCTGGGTGCTGGATGCATTCGGTCAGTTGACCAGACATGAATAAAATTAGAGTTGTGTTCCTGAATCCTTGGCTACGCTCCATGTCATTCGCGTGGCCGAGTCCTTCCCAGCTGCAAGGCCGGACAAACGCAATAAAACTGGGACAAGCATGGTTGCCAGGCTGGGACGGAGACGCCACCTTGCTTCCTTGCTCATCAGTATTCAGGGATTATCTGTGCTCCTTAAAAGAAGCACCTGGGAGGGGCCTGGTGGAGAGATGCCCTTGGTCTAAATGGAAGGACAGGATGGGTGCAAAGCATACACATGGGACTGAAGGTGTAGTCCGTGCTGAGGAGCGGAGGGGATTTCTGCGTCTAGAAAGGGACCCTCCCCACAATTATATTAACGTTTACTTGGCTCCGAAGAGTCGGGTGAAATTAGTCGAGGTCACCGTTGCACGTGAACAATGTCGCAGCAACGTTTCCCACCAAGCAGGACGACAGAGCAGAAGGATGTGTGTGTCCACGACGTCTTGAGACTGCTTTCTCGTTGGTTTTCTGTTCTTTCTTTAATTCACCCTGCTCCAGTCTGTCTTACACTCCTCCACAAGCCTCATTTTTTTATTATCTTCTTTGTGCCATCTCTCTGTTCAAACCACCACAGTGACTCTAAATACTGGTTTCTGCAAAATAAACCACATTCACACCCCTGCCATGACGCTCGGCCTTCAAACTGAGGTCAGCTTCCAAGAAGTTGTTGTAAACCACAGATCAGCCTCTTCCAGGACGCCTTCCTTGATGTCTTCAATCCACCTCATGCTACATTTCCTCTTTTCTAGACTTCTGCTGAACCCATGATCTCTCCATGTAATTTATACCTCAATTAAAGTCTCATGTTATCTCCTAACATGCTGGGAATTGATCCCCTCTCCCAAATGGATTGGAATTTCCTTGGGGGCAGTGGCCTTACCTCATTATTTTTTTCTATTTGACTCAGCAGCTCTTTGGGTCATGTTGATCATATACAGCAGATTTTTTTCCCTCTTAGATATTGATATTGATTAAATGGTGGAAAATGGGGGATGTTACTATTATTTTCATAACCATTTTGTTCTGAACAGGGATGCTAAGACTGTAGCCTGATTTATCCTGACTTCTGAAGTCACTTTTTTTTCTACATTTAAGAGAGCAATACTTTCATTTTGAAAAGAAAGGTAATATGGGTTTACTTAGTAAGCATATTACTTGTGCAGCAAACGGTTCTTCCTGCAATGACAATCTGTCATCAGGTGCTCCAGAGGGTCTCCCAGACCGTTCCCTTGGCCGGACTTCTCTGTCACAACTCTAGCTTCTAACCCAACAGGAAGCTCACGTCTTAGTGGCTCTCCAGGGCCAGAATCCAGCTTCCCACGGGCCCCTGAACTGATGTCAGGACTGGCCACAGCACGGGGGTGTCTCCTTCATTCTTCCTTCTAGCTCCTCCCGAGGGCCTAGTTTTTTGCCTTTGTGGGAAACTGGGATAAGTAGGAAGCAAGGAAGTGCTGCTTGGTTTCCCACTTCATTTTCTGGGAAGCTATTTGTTATGATTAATCTTGATGGTTGGCGTGGTGGGATTTGGAATCCTCATGGCAATAAACCTATCAGCATACTTGTGACAGTGTCTATAGTTCAAGTTCACTGAAGTGGGAAGACCCACTCTACGTGTGAGTGGGACCATCCGTGGACCAGAATCCTGAACTGAACAAATTGGAGAAAGAGATCTGTCCACAGATTTCTAACTGTGGAGACGATGTGACAGCTGCCTCGTGCCCTGTCTCCACGCCCTTCCTGCCATGATGGACTGTACCCCCTAACTGCGAGCCCAGACAAATCCTTCCCCCGTTGAGTTGCTTCTGGAAGGGCACATCCGTGAGAAAAGTAACTAAGCCATCACCCTGTTTTCAGTATATGGCGGCCGTGAAGAAACTAGCTTCGTGTATTTCAGGCGCTGGGCTGAGGAGCGATTGTATCTGCATGACTCACTTAATCCACACGTAGAGTTCAAGTGTCACAGGTCTTGATGGTCAGGCATGCTGATGGGGTTAGGAAGCCTATCTCTAGCAGATGCTGAATGAATGTCTGCTGAAAGAATAAATGCAAGTATGGTGGTCATGCTTACAGCGGGTAACCTCAGAGTAGTTGTTTTATACCTACATAAAGCAGCTTGTATTTATACTCTCTTACTGGGTCTCTGTAACATTCATGGATAGAGATCCATGTTTCCCCGTGTCTTCCCTCTTCTCTCTTAAGAACTGGAACTCCAAATGAAAGAAATTCTGACTTCTTGGCTTTGTGGACTAGACCCTGAGATTAGACAAACCCAGTTTCCCAGTCACAGCAAGAGAGGCAACTGTGTTGAAAGATTTCCATCCATACTTTTCAGACTTGGTCACTAAACAAGTAGAGTCCTTCTTCTCTGAGGTGGAACCAACCCCACACCGTAAAGCAGATGGACAGGAAGTTGCTTGGTTGAGGGTGGAGTCTCGGGTCTAGAACCCCTATCCTTCTCATCCTCCTGGTCACAGGCCAGCAGCTTCCTCCACACCCCAAACCTCCTCAAACCTTCGTCGTTATGGCAGAGATGAGGAGGTTCAGTTCCACCGAGGTTATGTGACGTCACCCCAGGCTGAGTGAAGAGCTTGGGGGAGGAGGAGGAGGAGGAGGCCTTGGCCTCCTGTAAAATCAGTCATCTTTGTAACATCTGTGGACCCCACTGGAAAGTGAAGGAATATAAGCGTGGTGTAAAGGCATCCTGAAATCGCTCCTTCCTCCCTCTCCTCTCCCCTTCCCTCCCCTCTTTCTGGGATACTGGGGATCAAACAGTCTGTGCGCCTGATTCTTCTGTGCTCTGGGGAGGACTGAGAAAAAAAAGCAGGCGACTGTTCTAGAGAAAAGGCAGCCAAAGCTTCTCTGTGAAGTAGGCGAGGCTTTATTTTGCTCGTAGGATGGATGAACTTCTACTCCTATATCCATTTTTAATGATGTAATAATACATTTGCATTATAAAATGGCATGGAAAATAGACAGAAACTTAAAATGAAAGATAAAAAATTGCTCATGTTTCCACAAGCCAGACACCCTCACTCGGAGTTCAGCACATATGTATCTTTTTATTATTTTTCCAGTACATAGTGCAGATGTGTCTAAGTGGTCTTAATTTGTTTTATGTGGAGTCTCATGTTCTGACTTTTGCTCTATAACACAGTAATGTGTGAACTTTACATTCTCACCAATATATTATTGAAAATGTACTCCATATCTCTTATTACAAAAGTAGGGTTTATTTATTGGAGAAGTTTGGAAACTTTAAGCACTAAGCAGAAAATAAAAATCAGTGACAATCTCAGTACTACGATATAACTATTGCTAGCATTTAAATAAGCATTATTTAAATATTTTATTGTATTTGCTACATACACATTCTTAATATAACTAAGTTATACATACTTCACTATTTTTCAAAGTGATACATTGAATATGCATATTAATTTTATCTTTTTGTTAACTGATAATTAATTCAAATAGTTTATTGCCCATTTGCTATTATTCTATGAATTTTTTTGTCTATATCTGGCCATTTCTTATAGATTTTTTGTTGATTTATAAATGTTCTTATAGCTTTCATTTTAAATCGTTTATAAGAATCTTCCTCCTCTTTTACATTTGTGTGAAAATATTAAATATATATAGTTAAGGAGCCTGTAATTTAGTTAATCATCTTACTCTGGTATATTTAAGTTATAAATTACATATGTTATAATTATAAATGATGGCAGATGTAAATATATCTGCATATAGTTTTTCTCTGCACCATTTTTTTGAATCAGTTGAAAGAAATTGGATTTATTGGGTCACTCTGTGCCAAAAACATATGCTAGAAGCTACCATATTTCTCTAAATTATTAATATAACAATATTGTCTTTAAATACTGTTGAATTTAATGAGCAGACTTCCATTATGCATGTGTGTGTTTGTACATATTTAAGCTGGTTTGTATATGTGTATGCAATGCATGCATGTGGAGGCAGAAGTTGGCACTGGGAGTCTTCCTTAATCACTGTACACCTTGATTTTGGAGACAGGGTTTCTCACGGAGCCTGGAGTGCATAGGTTTTGCTAGGCTGAACCCCAAGTCCATATTGTGCCCACTTCTCTTCGCACCCAGTGCTGGGTTGCCGACATGCTCACAGTGCCTGTCCCTGCACCCAGCCCTTACCTGGGTCATGACGTCTGCAGTCAGGTCCTCATGCTTCTGGGGCAGGCATTTTACCCACTGAGCCATTTTCCAGCTCCCAGGCTATTTTTTTTTTTTTTTGCTATTTTTGATTATCCAATTTTTATTATTTTTTGTGTTTGAGTACTTTATCTGATGATTTATTTACTGTACATTTCTCATTTGTTTTGTTGCTTTCTCACTGATGTTTTAAAAAAATCTAAATTCAGCATATTAGTATTGAATATTTGCTATAAGTTTATTTCTGACCTTATACCATAAATATTTATTTCACATTTAAGTGTTATTTGCTATTTCACAATGTGTATGTTCAAATTATTTATTCTTTGTGTTCTTTCCATTGTGTGTGTGCGCGCGCATGCGTGCGTGCATGCTTGTGTGTGTGTGTGTGTGTGTGTGTGCGCGCGCACGCACTCTGAGAAGCATTTTCTTTTTTTTTTTTTTAATTTCCACTCATACAAACTTAACAGGTGCACCAGTCCCCTCCCTCCCTCCAACTTCCCACCGCCCTGTGCCCCCCTCCCCTCCCCCTTTCTCCCCATCCCCCAGTGCCTCCCCCTCCCATCCCCAGAGCATCCTTTACTGTGCATGCCAGACTCTCCTCTTGATTTTTTTCTAGTTTGATTTTCTTCAGCTGGATTTAAGAATCGTTGCTCCCGTATTTTTATGTGTCATTCATCCAAGACAGGACAGTGTTTGAAACCAGTTTTGAACTGTCATCGGCAGCGTCTCGAATTGGCAGGGATTATTTAGAAATGAGCAAAGGAGAAGAATAAGGCTTGAGATGAGGGGTTTATACCCAGATGGGCAAAGCAGAGAGGTTTGTAATATCTGGATATTTGGAGTCAAATCATAAGCCCACCCCAAAAGGCGAGACAACTTGCACAGGTGAAATACAATTGGAGAAGAAAGACCGAGAAATGGCTTGTTAACTCTTTTTGTCAGCCCCATCTCTACACGGGGCCCTGCACTGTGTACTGTTTACCTATAAACTCTCTGTGAGTGATCTTGAATTTCTCTACACCTATGTGACCTTGACACACTGCGGACTCTGTCTGTAATACGTATCTGCAACCCAGATCTCTCTTCTGGAAATGAGTGTGCCCCTCCCTGACTGTTGGAGGTCTCCTCCCCTGTTCAGCATGGTCTAAATTGGACCACGTTATCGTCTCTGCTTTCCAAAGACTAGCTTGCTCCTCTTCTAGAGCTCCTTGTGAGCTTACTAGCAAAGTCCATATACTCTGGTTTTCAGAAAGATAGAGGTAGAGAACACTGATCTGCAGCTCAACGGGAAACAGAGACAATACAAATATTTTTTTTTTATTTCAGCTCATACAAACTTATTAGGTACACCAGTTCCCTCCCTTCCTCCCCCCCCCCGTACTCCCTGCTCCCCCTCCCCACCCCTCTCCCTCCCCATCCCCCAGTGCCTCCCACCCCAATTCCCAGAGAGTCCTTTCTTGTGCATGACTGATTTTCCTCTGGGCCCTCCTCTCCGATGACGTACAAGGACCCAGTGGCCTTTCCCGAACCCTTTCCCGTGTTCCCCTTAGGTATAGGAACACTGCTGTGGCTGCCAATCCTTTGCCTCCAAGGATCTTGGTGCCTTTAGCAGATGCTAGACTTTGTGAGGTCAACAGGACAACACAAATATTTTATGGGCTGAGGAAAAGGAAGTTTCTAGAGTGGGTTCCAAGGGGCATCGGAAGCGGCGAAACCACTTTGAGCTAGGGCATAAGGCACTGCGTATTTTAATGGCTCGGAGAGGTCGTTGGACAGACACCTTTCTGAGGATCCTTCCTGGATATGGATTCTGCGAATACCTGCAGCCCCCAGGCGTCAGCTTGCAATTCAATCTCCAAAGGTCACATCTTCCAAAAACAGTTTCTAAATTTGCTTCCATGATTTGCATTCTTAAGAAGATGCACCTGCAGATCATGTAGGGTAACAACTATGCTGTAGAATTTAAAACCTCCTCTGGTGGTCCATGGAGGGGGCCAAATGCAGTTTCTGAAGCAGGTGGATGCCTCTTAAAAAGGAAGTTTTCAGACATCTCTCTACAGAGCAGAATTGGCTTTTAATTGCACTTTTCTTTTATTAACAAAAGACACAAGTGGTTGATTAGAATGGGGCCCATTCTTTTTAGCTAAGCATCATAAAGCTTCAAGTTAGTTTTCACTAGGGTGGGCTAGTTAGTAGGTCTTTGAAGGAGGAGACAAAGTAAAGCAAGAAAACTTTTCTTCCAGCTGGAGATATTGGAATCACTTAAAACAATTTTTAAAAAGTCAAATGGCAGCATGTTTCGCTCTACACAGACCTGGTGGTTGCTGAGGTTGCAAGAAGGACTTGGCTGTGTTCTGTCCTCGCCATGCTGCTTCTGGCAACCTCTAAGGTCACCAGAGAAGTGTTCCGTTCCTTCATGGGCTCCCCCGGATGCTGGGCTCTTCCTTCTTGCTCCTCAAAGAACTATCTCCCTTCTCTCGACAGAGCCGAATGCTACCTAGGACCCTTCTCTCTTCAGCTTCTGATTTCTACTTCCTGGTTATTTTCTGGAAAGGATCTGCAGGCACTTTTTTCTCCCAAGGAAACATTATAGATCTGTAGACACAGGAGCACTAATTTGTTCACACGCGCTACAGAAAGTTCTTTGCCTCAGAAGGTGGTGAGACCCCACACTCGGATGGCTTGGGCAGTGTGGTTTCTCTTCCTGTCGGGGCTGCCGCTGCCGCTGCTACTTTCTGCAGTTAAAACTGTTGCTTATGGGTTCATTCTGCAAGACGAAACTCTAAAGGCACAAGGTAACCTCGTTTCAGAGGGCAGACACAAGTAACCTCTGTGTGTGTGTGTGTGTGTGTGTGTGTGTGTGTGTGTGTGAGAGAGAGAGAGAGAGAGAGAAGGCACTGTGTATGCTTGTGGAGTAACTTCCAGAGACATCCTGGATTGTTCTTCCTTATTATTTTGCTTGGGGTTTCCCAAGCTTTGCCCTGGAGGGCCAAAGGTTCAAGCCTTGCCATTTCCACCGAGCATTCTTACCTGGGATCTGGGATCCGAACTCAAGTCCTTTTGCTTGCAAGGCAAGTCTTAACCCATGAGCCATCTCACCAGCCCCCTGGACTTATTTTTATGCCTTTTTTTTTTTTTTTAAAAAACAGCTCTGCACTTGCACTTTCTTTTTTATTGATGTGTACCTTTGAGGAGGAGGGGTTTTATCCCAAAAAGACAGAGGCACCCTTAGTTTAGTTAGGATCCCCCTATATAGGGAGTTACAAAAGTCACTGACTAAAATCTAGTTCCTGATAGGGAGCAGAAAGGAAACAGAGATTCCCCTCAAGGATACCAGCAAGATCTCTAGGCAATGAACTGAAGACAAGCAAAGCCAAAACTGTGAGCTGCCATGTTGCCTTCAGCCTCTGCCTTTCCCAAGCACCGTCCCTTCATTTAGCTGCGACAGGCGCAGCTCCTTCACCTGAAACCCGGGAAATTCCTTTTCTCATCTCTCCCCTTCTCAGAACCATTTGACCCCTGCCAGCTGGAATTGGCATGGCCGGGGGTGGAAAGAGCAGCCATATGGCTCCTCTCTCGGGATCCCAACTTTCAGGTCTTACACATGGTTGGTGCCAGGGGATAATTTTTCCCCCTGCAAGATCCAAGTAGAGCCAGGCTCTTTGCCAGATGCATGTACTCCTGGGCCGGATCCTAGGGTTGGTCAGGCCCCCGTGTTCTGTGCACTGCTCTGTTGGTGACCACGAGCACACTCAGATCTGTTACGTTTGTAGTCCCCTGTGCCTGTGCTGTCAGTCTCCTGTTCACACTAGTCTCGATGACACACTCCCAGGATCCAAGTAACTCAGGATTTGCCAAGTTGAGAACCACTCAGCCTCCTGTAACCTACTTCCTCCAGCAAAGCTTCACCTCCTACATGGTCCACAGCTGTATTGTACCTATTTGTACCACTCTCTCTAAAGGCCTTTCGTGTTGGAGTCACTAAGACTTGCTCTGTGCTACGCTAGGGTTAGTGCCTTCTCTACGGCAGCAGTGCGTTTTCCTTCTTTGAGGCTAAAGCCTGGGACCTTAAGAAGACACCCTAGGCATCGCTCTTTGGACTCATCAGGGAAGAGGAGCAAGCAGTATGTTTCTTTAAAAGCATCTTAGTATGTCTGAGCTGTCAATCATCCATAATCAAGCTCACAAGTAATAAACAGAACACTTTTTGATGAGTAAAATTGTATTTTTAACATACTGATGGCAACTTGGGGGGAGGGTTGAATAGGTTAATAAATAATTTGTAGAGGAAAAAAATAGCTGTTTTAAAAATAGGTTTCCTTGATTAAACTAGAGTAGAAGTCCCAGGTAACCTTAATTCTCCTCAGTCCGCATCCGAAGCTGAGGGGCAGCTTCATGCCAAGTCCTATGACAGGCAATAGGAGACCCAAGAAGAAAATGCAGTAGCTTCGGCCTTTGGTAGGGTAACAGAATTTGTAAATGGAAAGAAAAAATTCTAATCCACATGTAAAATTGATTTCATACTGTGCCTCCCTTTCTCAGATAGAAATTGATATTCTCCAGACTTCTACTTCATAAAAGCAGCATTTGGTTGTACACTTTGAGGGGTCGGGGGATAGATTCATGTGTGCTCCCCGGGGAGAAGCTTGCAAGATCATGTAGGATCTGGCAGTGTGATTTTGCATCACAGCTGATGGGTGATCGCAGCAATAGGACCTCGGTGGGTTTGGGGGAGGGTGCTGGCGTGACTGTGAAATGTCTCCTGTAGGGAGGCTCGCGTGTAAGAACGCGTGGTCCTCACAGATGCTGTATTGAAAGGCTGTGGACCATATAGGAGGCGAAGCTTTGCTGGAGGAAGTAGGTTGCAGGAGGTTTGATAGCTTTGATCACTTCCTGTTTGCCCCCTGCTTCCTGACTGGACGTAGTGACACCAGCTTGCTTCAGGCTCCTGCCTTGTGCCTTCCATGTCAGGATAGACTTTCAGAATACCCGAGCCCAAAGAAACCCTTCTTCCCTTCAGTTGCCTCCTGTTGTGTATTTGGTCACATCAAGGAGAAAAATAACTAATACAGGGAGTCTTCCAAACTCAGAGAGAGTCTGGAGAAAACTACCTCTGAACCTTCTGTGTGCACACGTCACACTCACACAGTGCACATTTTCCTCACGCATGCCTGCCCATGCATCATGGTCATTTGCAAGCATTTGTTGAGCACATACTGAATGAGGAGGACGCTGGCACTATTCCCATTCACGGATATCAATTAGGGGTTCTCCTTTTGGATGGTATTGAGTAAATGCTCAGAAACTTATTCATCAGCACCCTTTACCCCTAACTGCTTGCAGGTGGTCATATCCCTTGCATCTTAAGTATCACTTATGGGGATGCGTTTATAAAACTGACTGATGCTGCCAAATTTGTACACTTGGGGTGCCATTTCTAATGGTTTGAGGTCATGAATTATGTCCCAACCTATTTGGCATGATTAGGATCATCTCTAATCTCTCCTCCAGTTCTGGGTGGCACTCTCCTTGTGCCCACGTAACAGTGACAGCACAGGGAGGCTGTGCACACGAGCGTTTGCCACTGTTTCTACATCTGACTTTGGTGTGGGTCATTCCTGTTCTCAAGCAAAGTGGGGAAGAGTCCTAAGACTTCAAATCCAAATGTTTCCTTTTCCCTCTTATCATTTAGGGCTATAGACAGTGTGGTGGTGAGCTTACCTTCTGTCTCGCTGGAAACTGCCCTGTTCTGTGTTGCCTGGAAGAGAAAGAAGTGTCTCCAAAAGTTGGTTTTTTGCTCTTTTTGCTCAAGCCAGCCTGTGGCCAAGGCTTGACAGCTTTGGGAAGTGCCACTGTATTCAGAATCAGCATCTAGGGGCCTGGCTATTACTGGAGATGTCAAAAGGAAGGGTGCTTTTTCTATCGGAGGGAGGGGGTGTCTTTGTATGAGAAGGGGTAAAAATGAATGACAAAGTTTCGTGCTGAAGCAGAGAAAGGCTCTATGTCAGGATAATCCTCCCATTTCCGCTTTGCTCACCTGCATTCCAGGACATCTGTGAGAAGAGCAGAGAGCAGCCTGAGTTAGTGGGAACCACTTAACCCCGGGCATCAAGGGCGCTACAACCGGAAGGGAGACTCCTGGTGTCGGGGATGTAAGAAAACCTTGAGTCTTGGAGCTGAGATCCTGGGATATCTGCCCGATAATAACCAGAGCCAGAATAAAGACTTTGATGGGATTAAGGAAGATGTGATGTAAGCAGATGGCGGACAGAGAACTGATTGCAAACCCCTGAGCTGCAATTCAGTCCTCGGGGTTATTTTATTCCATGATGTGATTCAAAGCGAGCAAGAACATAGCGCTTTGCCAGCGTCCAGGGATCAAACCAAAGTTCAACTGAGTCTGCCAACAATAGGTTTCATGATAAAACAACGGACTGTACTTGCTGTATATTGAGCAACGAAAAAAATAATGATTGTGATGGCTGATAGTGTTGCCAACAGCTGTTCACTGTGATTCTTGCGAATTCTGTAAGTGCAAAATGCCAGAAGCATCTATCCACAGCTAATATTTATTTTTAGTTATTATATTCGGTTTGGGCTTTGAAGAAGAAGGAATGGAATTTAAGAGGGAATTACAAACTCATTTTGAACGTCATAAAATTATCATTTATTTAATAAACTTTCTTTTCCAACTCTGTGTTATGATTGTAATGTATTCGCAGTCTGCGGTGGTATAGAATAAGCATCTATCCATCTATCCAGTAATGACGTATTAAGCTTACAACATATCAATTCCTACGGTAGACAGGTATGTTAAGCAATGAGCTATATGCACAGTCCAGTGATGTTTGGCTGTCCTTTCTTATAGCTCTCTTCTAGGATAAGAATAAGATGGGAAAGATTTCTGGGGGTTTCAGTGCTGAAACGCTTGTGGGTCTACATATCCAAGCTGCTTTAATTTTGTTGAAATGGAGAAAAGTCCATGTGTTGGTTCAGAAAAAACATTTACATTTTTCGTTAGTCTTCATTTTTTTAAATAAATGCTTAATCTAATTTTGAAAAATTCCCCTTGCCCACAGGGCAGACATCACTTTTCACTCAATGAAGAAGTTGAGATGGATAAATATGACAATATTCCTTGCCTTGCTGCCTGGTTGTTTGACAGCTAACCCTTCAGGAGTCTGCTCCGGGACCTAGAACTTTGAGAGTCTGTAGGATTCATGACACTTCTTGATCTTACAGTGCATTTCCTAATAGAGAGTAGCTCAACAGTTCTACCACATATGCTAAGAATTACACTATCAAATATCATTCAACTGCTACAAATCAACTTTTGGAA
This sequence comes from Typhlomys cinereus, assembly GCA_023101885.1. Lineage (NCBI taxonomy): Eukaryota > Metazoa > Chordata > Mammalia > Rodentia > Platacanthomyidae > Typhlomys > Typhlomys cinereus. The sequence continues at coordinate 1,094,410 of JALPQD010000440.1, read as the reverse complement.
AGGAATGTGCTTCTCATGCTTTCTTAATTCTGTTAAAGACATCTTTTCTTAACCATATGTGCCAGAACCGCTTACCTTGTATCCAAGTTTGGATATAAGATATTTCTGCCCAAAAAGAAGTGGTTTTTTTCCACAAGGTTTAAACAATTGGGGAAAAAATGACTGAGATGATTAGAGAGAATTGTCAAATTCTGCAGAATGTGGTTCCAGTTTGATTTCCAGGAAAGCAGGATGGAAAGTCGAATACTTGGGGACAGCACACGATAAGAGCTTTGTTGATGCTGGAAAAGCATGGTGTTCAGAACAAAGCTATTCAGAAATGCCTTTAGAAGCAAACTGCCCTTTCATAATATGTCCCAGAGAGCAATGGTTCCCATTAGATTTTCTCCAGGAAAACAGTGCCTCTTTGGCAGACAGGGCAGCCTTGCCTGGAAGATTCTGGATTCTGAATTGCATTTCTTATTATGCTGATGAGTCTGTCTTCTTATTATCTGGGTGTCGGACAACAGCCAAGATGGCAAGACCACTCTGGTTGAAACCACTGTTTCCACTGTTCAAGCCCTGTGACCTCGACACATTCTATGACGATCACAATGCCTATCTTTTTTTGCCTCTCTTTTGATGGATAAGGTGAAAGCAAGGTTAAGGGGCTTTAGCACACAGTATGTATTCATCATAATATCACATAATGATGGCCGTTATACCTATTAAGGAATATCACTGAGCATGCAAAGCAGAATGGAAAAGTGGAACCAGTGGCTGGAATGAGAAGCATGACTTTGAGCTTTGAAGCCTCAGTGACAGGACCATCCAATTGATATCCTTAAAATGCCACATACTTGGGAGCTCAGGCTAAGTCTGCATCCTGAGATAGTTCTGGAATGCCTGACTCAGTCATCTGCTAGCTCACCTATTCATCTCTCCATTCGGCGTATTGTTCCCATGACATTGTTGAAATATAGTTTATAAACATTTTATGCACACTAGGTGTGTGTGTGTGTGTGTGTGTGTGTGTGTGTGTGTGTGTGTGACTGTGTGTGCCTGAGGAGGCCCAAGGGTGACATTGGGAGTCATCCTGGATTGCTCCACCTTCTTTTTGCTTTGTTTAGGATTTTCAAGCTTCTAGGACTGAAAGTACAAGCCACCATCATTTCCACTGGGTGTTTACATGAGATCTGGAATCTGAACTCAGGTCCTCCTGCTTGTAAGACAGAGACTTAACCCCTGAGCCATCTCTCCATCCTCCATTTATGAAATATTTTGAGTATCTCCTCATATTTAGTCTCTAAAAGACTCAATGGTAGCAGTTGGTAATTCGTCCCTCTCTACGCCCATTACACAGGGAAGGGAATTGACACATCAGAGAGCTTAAATAAGTTGCTCTTTGTCACAGAACCAGAAGTTGGTCTGGAAGTCAGACCTTCACACTCAAGTCACTGTTTCTCTGGTCGTCTAAGTGTTAGCCCCCTAATTGTGAGTTGACTGGACTCTGGATTGCCGATCCTTGGGGGCTTCTTCCAGAGTTTCTTTTAAGAAACCGACCAAGACCACATGGAGCGCCATGTTGTGCTGCGTGAGGCTTGGCGCGTGGAGGTGGCGTAGCTCAAATGCAGCAGCCCGGCGATCTCTCGACGACCAGCTAAGTGTAACTGGCCATCTAGCATCCTGCAAAGTTAGTGTGCTTCTGAGATGCCAATTGCCTTTCTCAAGGCACTTTGCCCCTCAAAAGAGTGTGGGAATCTCTGAGTGTATCAGCAGCGTGTGCACCGTGGAACCCCTTAGGCTTCTGTGACAGGGAACCTTCGTGGGTTATGCTAAATGCCCCTACTCACTGCTGGCCAGCAGAGCCAATGAATGAGACCCAGACTCTTCAGAGGGCCGGACCCAGGAGGAGAGAGTAGCAAGAGGCATCCAGTCCTCCTGCAGCCAGGTCTCTGCCTCCTTCCCGTGCTTGCCACAAATTAAAAGTGGCCTCAAGGACTCAACGCTGGTTTTACCTGCGGTTTTATTGTGCGGACAGTACAAGACTGACTAGAGCCCCAAAGGAAGAGGGAAGCCGCTCACACCTGCCAGTTGGCAGCGTGACCTCAAGATGGGAGCGATGTGCTTCTCCCCCTTGGCTGACTGTAGAAATCCTTTTTGAAATGGATTTTGCAAAGATCCATCCCTCCTTCGGGCGCTCTCTTTGCAACTTCCATGTGCAGTCAGGGATGGAGGTACGGTGGGGCAAAGTCTCAGCCTTGGGGGACTCCAGGATTCAGGGGTCATGGACATGATCAGCGCCCGAAGCTTGTGCTCATTCTCCTTACGGCCCTCACGCCTCCTGGAGCGTCTCCTTTGTACTCAGTATTCTGCTTTGTGCTGGGAGACAAGGGGTGGAAAGCACTGTAGAAGCTCACAGACTGGCCGGGGATGGGCAGTGAACTGGGGCCCAGGGTCAGATTGTCTCTCCATGTCACTTGCTTCTCTAATGTCACCTGTCACTGTTGTTATGGATAACAATATAGATGGCAGATGGCAATAGCCAGGGGCAGTGACAATTAGAGGTGCTCCACAATTGGGGAGTCGGAGGACACAATACTTTGTGGAGGGAAGGGGAGCCGAGCAGGCCTTGGGGCAAGGGGCATGGTGGGATCCGGGCTTGAGCTGGGCGGGGTGCATGTTTACCGCAGTCTCTCTGGATCAGGACCGTGAATGAAGGTCTCCTGGTCCGGCAAGAGCAGCGGATTGAAGACTAGGGGTTTGGTCCATTGGTAAAATACATGTGTAAGTCCTGGTTCTCAGAATCTGCAGCGCAGAGTAAGTACGCATTAATTTTGGAGAAAATAGATTGTTCTACATGGAAGCACCTCTTCCCCTTTTCCTGCAGTGCCTTCCGTGCCCCTCCCCTTGCTATACTTTGCGTAGCAGGGGCGAAAGGAATTTTCATTAGCAGGCTAGGCTTCTTCCTTTACTCTTCTGATCCTGATTTTTACCATTCTTATTTGCGGTTCACCGCATCTCCTTGCATGCCCCTCGTCGTTAGGAGGAGGAGGCCGATCTTCCTTTGGAATTCTGAAGAGTCAGCCGTCAAATAGCTTCTAGAAGGATGAACTGTAGTGGTTTGAATGCTGCTTTTTATGAAACATTACCTTTAGTCAAACTGTCTGCAGGTAGCTAACCATTGGTAAACGCTAAAGAGAAAGCTCTTTAAGAAATTCTGTTCGATAGCTGCTCCCAGTAGAAAATCTGATACAGAAAGAATAAAGAAAGCTAAAATCTTTATAAGTCTTCTGATCAAGATCAATCTGTCTTTTTTCTTTTTCTTTTCTCTGTTCTCCCTTACATCTTTCTACCCACACAAGTGTACATAAAAACTTGAAGTTTTGTGAACACACAAGATGCAGACATGTATCATGTATTACACTGAGATAATATTGTTGCACATGCTGTTTTTAGTCTTATTTGAATTAATATGTTGTAGTGATCCTTCCGCAGAAATGAGTAAATCCTATATTAGTTTAAGAACTGAAAAGTGCATTTTTTTGCTTGTGTGTGTGTGTGTGTGTGTGTCTTTGTGTATCTTTGTGTGTGTGTAGGTATTTGTGCATGTGTGCTTGTGTGTGTGTATCTTTGTGTACCTTTGTATGTGTGGAGGCATGTGTACATGTATGTTCGTGTGTGTGTGTGTGTATGTGTCTTTGTGTGTCTTTGTGTGTGTGGAGATATGTGTGCAGGGGAGAGTGGTAGGCCTTTGGATGTACAGAGACCCAACAGGAGCTGTGATAGATTGAGTGTGTATGTGTGAGAAAGAAGACACCCAGGAAGGGTCCAGTGTGGGCAGGGAGCCTGGAAGTGATGTTAACAGAGATGGGATGAATGCTCACTCACTGAGCGCAGGGGGCTGGGGAAGGGAAGCGCATTAGCTTGTTGTCTGTTGATGATGACACAATACCTCAGAGTAGACAGGTTATGAAGGAAAAAGGTTTACTCCGCTCATGGTTTTGGCTGAAGATGGAGTTTCTGGTGCTGACCGTCTTGCCAATAGTATCCCGAAGTGGCCCGGGTAGCACACAGTGAGAGGCAGGGCGTGTACACGCATGTTCTTCTGTGGACGCTCGTATCCAGTCCTGGGGCTTCTACTCCGATGTAGTCATCTAGTCTTAATTACTTTCCCAAGGCCTCAGCCCAGAACACCATAATCAGGTTAATTTTCTGTCCTTTTAATCCCTCACAATGGGGATTAAACACCAACAGGAGACCTGGTTGGGACTTGCCGTGTTCAAACAGTAGCTGGAGGGGTTGTAGAAGCCGATTTTCAGACTTAATGATGTTTGAGACACAGCACGCCTTCGAAGGATTTCCCTTTACAACTGCGCATCGTTTAAGACATAGGTTGGCACCTAGTTTTTGAGAACTGCAACTGTTTGGTTTTTAGGGGGTTTCCTCATCACGGTTTTAAAATCAGAATGTGTCATTTCTTTCAAGAATCATTTGCTACTTTGTGTGTGTGCCTGCACACATCTTGCTTTCGCCATAAATTTGTTTATCATAGGTTCCATTTTTGGTGGGCTATCTCAGCAGCTTCTTCACAGCGGTGCCGTTTGCATGGAAACAGGGCCTTTTGTTTCTGAAATGACAATTAGCTTTCAGCCATCCGCTCCCACCGAAGTCATAATCCGCTCTTGGTGACAGCATAGTGTGTTGCTCTGGGAACCGATTAAGATGTCACAAGTGGGATTAGGGTGCCAGGGGCAGAATAAGTGCCAGGGGCAGATGGTCATTCTCACAGAAACAGGGGGAAAAGAATCCTCGCCTCCTACCCATGCACACCGAGATAAGAGGAGGAGGTCAGGCAAACGGAGGGGCTATAAATAGAGCTGCCTCTGAGGAGTCTGCTTTCCTTAGGATTTCATTAGACATCAGAAAGCCCTTTACACTTAGCAATTAATGGCGCTGATTTGACTGCGCTATATTGTGAAGCTTGAGAAAAGACAGAGAAACTTGCCTCCTTATGGAGCAGATGTAGGTGAAATGCCTGAGAGAACTCTAAATGGGGTCTGTGAATCTCAAGTCATTCTCTGCCCCTTTCCCCCAGATTACAAAAGCATCTCGAGGAATAGACGCTGCCAGCATTCCTGCATTAACTCTTCATTGTGACGATGATGGGTGGGATTGTTGTCCGCCTCCAGGCCTCTGTCCACCCACAGTAGGGACATCCCAAGGACTGTGGAAAGAGCTCTGCTCATCTTCCTGCCAGCCCTGGGAGATCAGAAGCCTGTGTCTGCTGTTTGGCCCACGGCGTGCGAACGGTGCCACCTCTGGGTTAGTGGGTCCCTGTCGGACTTGGGCTCACGTCTGACCCATCAGTACCATGCTCGTGGCTGCTGGACTGACAGTGCCCAAAGAAGGGGAAATCAGCCTGAACTTCTTGGGGAACCCGTAGGGGTCTTTTTCTACTCACCGAGTCCATGTCCCCAGATTCGGGCAAAGCACATCAGAAATGGACTCCTCCATTTTTTTCCCTAGTGAGTTATGTTCAAGCCAAACAGCTTTTCCACCTGGGATGGTTTGGATTCAGACACATGACTTTGATTAGTCATGGAAGACTGCCCGGGAAAATAATGTGGGCTTCTCCAGGGAACTCAGCTGTAGATGTACAGAACTAAAGGCCTTGTAGGTTTAGCCCTGGGTGTGACTAAGGAGTTCTTGTTTCTTTATGTCTCACATCTTTGATAATCCAGCAAAAACTATAGATAGAAGCCCTCATGTAACCCCAGCATTGCTAGTACAGAAAGTTTACATCTACAAACACTCCTGTTTTGATGCTACCCAATCCTTTTTTGACAAATCTGTATTATCTACAATGCATCCATCACCATTCTAAGTACCAAGTCTATAGCAGTGAACAGAAGACCCGTGTATTTATACTTACATACTAATAGAATGGTTCAAAAAATCTCCTAACTCAGATGACTCGCTTTCTTCCTGTTCTTTTAATTTTGTTCTCTTGCTTTTCTAAGTCAGCAATGCATTGCTTGTGTTAGAGAAAACACAATAAAAGAGACAAAATTTATGGTTCATTTCTTGAGAATAATACACAATGACAAATGCTCCTTGAAAAGCTGTAATGATTTGAAATGAATTTGTATTTTATCAGTCATGATAATATTCCAGAGCCGCTTGGATCAATGACAGTCTGGAGATGCGTTGATCACATTGCTTGTTCAGTCTTTGGTTATTGCTTGCAGCGCTTGTGAGTAGTTGCTTTGCAGTAAATCAGATCTCCTGAGATTTGATCACCCCTAGATTAGAAATAGTGCCCTTAGACTAGCACCTGGCATCCTTGGCCTCCAAACCACATCTGTTCATATAGCAGTTGTGTGGGAACACAACCATAGCCACTCATATTCATGTAGCCCACGATTGTTTGCATAGTACAGAAGCTGAGTTGACTCTATGCAACAGAGATGATTTGGCCTCAGAACTTAAAATATTTATTACTCAGCCCTGTACAGACAAACCCAGTTCTTGTTCTGAGATAGTGCCCAGTAATACTGTCTTCAACGATGGAAATGTTTTCTCTCTTTGTACTTATGACTATAGGAGCCACTGAGCTCTTGAAATATGATTTGTGGGACTAAGAAACTGACATTTTAATTAATTCATGTATTATATATTATATATAATTATATTATATATAATATATAATTTATATTATTTTATATATTATATTATATATTACATATACACATATATACATATATATATAATATATATTTCTCCACATTCATGGTGAGCAACTTCGTGTTAAATAACCCAAGGCTAGACCAGGCTGTAAAATTCCTTTAGCCTTCCTGCTTCTGTTTTCTGTGCTCTTTAACCTGGGTGCTGTCTCTGCATCCTCCCCTAACTTGCCTGACTGAAATGTCTTTCTTTGTTTTGGTATGCTAACTGTTCCTTAGCCGGGAACGTGATCTCTTTTCATGAGCTACTGATTACATGAAGTTTTCATCTTCAGAAAGGTCATTGTGGCAGACAATTGTTTCAGAGGAAAATATTGAATGCTGAGCAGAGAAGGTGGGAAGGGGTCAAATTCTTTCTGAAAACATTAGCAAGTTTTTTTCTTTTGCATGCATGCATGCGTGTGTGTGTGTGTGTGTGTGTGTGTGTGTGTGTGTGTGTGTGTAGGCATGTGTAGAGGCCATAGACTGACAATGGAATATCTTCCTCAATCACTTTTCTACCTTAATATTTCATATATAAATACACATACATACATATATATGTGTATACATACATACTATATATATGTGTATATATACATATACATATATATATATATATATATATATACACACACACATATATACACATACATGTACATATACGGGATCTCTTCCTGAGCTAGTACTCAATGTTTTTGGCTAGATTAGAGAAAAGATCTATATTTCTCCACACGTCTCTCCAACTAGTGCTGGCTTTATAGGCACAGTTCACCACAGCCAGCTTCTGTGTGAGTGCCAAGGATCTGAACTCTGGCTCACGTGCTGGTCCACTAAGCACTTTACCCAGTGAGTCCTCACTCCGATCCATGGATTTTGTTTTTTAGTGTAGTCAGTAATAAAGAGGAGGTTCAGAGGGTTTCCACATATCCCCTGGGCCGACACACGTACAACCTCTCCCCCAATCAGCATCTCCTATGGCAGAAGTATATTTGTTAAAATCAATGGACTTATGTTAGCACTTATTTGGGGGACAAATTCAAACAGTACGCATCTTGTCTTTGTCATCTGCCTAAAGTGGATAGGAATGTGTCATGTATTCATCAAAAATCTCTAGAGTGTAAAACACTAATGGTGGATCCAAATGTAAAGCATGACCTTTGAATGATAAGTAGGTTTGAATGTGTCCCCTAAAGTTCAGGTCTTGGAGCTTTGATACCCACATGGAGATGTTGGGGTGTGGACTTTTAAGAGGTATTTGGATCCCAGGAGCTTCACCCTCATGAGGGTATTAATGCCTTTATCTCAACAGTAGGTTCCTCGTGGACGGTCATACTCCCCACCCTCACCCCCCACCCCGTCTCTCTTTCTTGTCCTCTTGCCACATGCTGGGCCCTTGACTTTGGACCTTATGACCTCTTGAACCTCAAGCCAATAAATTTCTGTTCTTTGTAAATTAACGGATCCATGGCATTTTGTGACGGCTCAGACAAAACAGATACTGACAATATGTAACCCCAAACCCAACCATTCACTTTTGATTTCTAGAAAAAACTCACAGTGACCCGCAGGATCACAGACAGGCAGGTTGCAGGCTGGGGCCGGTGGGAATACTGAGAGGAGAGAGGAGGGTGGAGGAAAGCATGTGTTTGTTTTAAAGTTTGACGCCCTCTTCTCTTCTGCAAGTTAGAAGTAGGCGGACGAACATCTGTGCGTATGAGCTGCACCTACTTCAGACTTCTCCCCACTTGTACTCGGGGTTTTCAAGATGGAGGGGGGTTTCTCCTACTGACCTCATGTGCTTTGAAGACCCTCAGAGAGCAACTTCGGACATGCAAGCACCCTGCCTGCTTTTCCTCAGAAGCATGTCGCCCTAGAGATGCATATTCTTCTGGGAGCTTGTGAGTTCTCATTTTGGAACCATATTCAGTACCACTGAGCAATGTCATGAACTCTGTGAAGTTTGCCCTTTAACCTTGGCCTTTTCCAGTTAGTCTTTATGTAGTCCTGGGCCGAGTTAGGATTTACTGTTTGCCATGAGATCACCATTTCAGGAAACCTACTGTAATATTTTTATCTTTTCAAGAAAACCATGTTTATTTTATCCAAAGCCTCAGATGTTGGTAATGATCTAATACCCAGTTCCCTCTCCTACCTTTCCTTTCTGTTGTCTAATTATTAACGCATCAAGCTAGAAAGGCATCGTGAGATTCTCTTTCGGGAATGGTGATATGTTTATTTTATCACTCCTGGAGATTCTCGTGGTTTATTACTCAGTGTGCTTAATGCATTTACAGCGGAAATGAGGTTATAGGTAAAACGAGAGTCGCATAGAAAATATAAGACATGGTCTGTAAAACTAGGATGGCTTAACTTGCACGATTTATGCAATTGATTTGGCTTTCACAAAGTTTATTCGTCCTAAACTATGAACATAACTGAACCAGACTGTTGATAGGCCAGCAGATTGTCTTTTTTAAAAAAAAAATGTGTGTTTTGAGGGGGTGAATGTGTGTATTTGCATGTTCATATTTGTATGGGTTTACATTATGTGTGGAGGCTTAAAGTTGATATTGGGTTCCTCCAATAAACTCTCCATTTATTGAGGTGGAATCTCTCTACAGAACCCAGAGCTCACTAATTGTCTAGTCTAGCTAGCTCATCCTCTTTTTGCCTCCCAAGTGCCATGACATACGGGCTGCCCCACGATGCCTGCCCATCTTTTACATGCGTTCTGGGGGATCCAAACTCCAGCCCCTGTGCTTGTACAGCGAGTGCTTTATCCACTGCGTCATCTCCCCAGCCCTACAATTGTGTTCGTAATAGAAGGTTTTCTACTAATGTTGCATGTAGTTGTAGTTGATGCACGTTTTTGAGCCAGAATCACACCGTCCTAATGTGGAGCATGTGTAAGTCAGTCTGAGCTCACGTGAAAATTAGTAACGTTCAGGAGAGACTCTGAGTAGAACCACTGTGTCCTCGTGAATGCTAGGGCACAGACCTCGAGTACTTCTTGCTACCAAAGTCTTCAGTCAGCTCTCAAGGTGGAAGACTGAGCCCTTCAAACAAACAAATCAACAACAACAAAAACACCTTTGCACCCCCCACTGGGCCTCGTATCATTCATAAGTGATCCACCTTCAGAGGCATGGCCATTTCTCTTACCAAGTGGAGAAGGGAAGAGTGGGGTCGCGCTGGTGCTTTCTGTTTTGCTTTCTCATCACCATGCTGCTTTGGGAGGTACGGCCATGAATGAAATGGTCGAGAGGAAGCCAGCTGCGAGGAAGCCAGTGCGGATTCTACCCACGCATCATGTAGTGGTCTTTTATGTTCCTACCTCTTTGGGATGACTGTGAGGTATAACCTCTTCTGGTAGGAAGAGATCGGTGGGCTCCTGTTTGCTCCTGCCGGAGAGCCACAGGCTCGAGTAGAAGGACTTCAGAGACAGAAATCCATAAAATGTAGATACTATGGTCGCTAAGCCCTGGCCTGAAGTGATGACACAGCTGGGACATTGAGAATGTGACGAAGTCCTTTAAGTTCTCTGGCTCTATGCCAGGAACCAAAGCTGTGTGCCCCCGAGTGTGTGTGCAATGTACACTCTGGCTTACAAACACACTGGCTTTACCCTGTGCTGAATCCTGCCCCGGCCCCAGCATGAAGTTTGTATTCTGCTTAGGCTGAAGCTATTATCCTGTATCTTCCTTGACATGGGCCAAGAGCCTGGCCCACTCTCATTTACTGTCCCCAGGTTAAACGTTCTGGGTCAAAGATGCCTTTCCCTTTCTTTTCCTATGACAAAATCCTGAGCGCCTCGACCCTCAGAGACCTGGGACTGACCATCTCGGGGACCGGGGATAACATGTTTTATGAAAACATACCTTGGTAAGAGGAGCGAAGCCACAGCACCCCCAGATCCCCTCCTCATTGCCCCACCAGGGTGCAGCGAGTAGCAGTGTCTGTGTCTGGGTCTTGAGTACCCGCCGTAGAAGACACGAGGAAGGGCCGGGCTCTGACTACTTGGTTGTCCTGGTTGTCACCTGTATTGCCATTTCCCAGCAGATTCGCAAGCCAGGAGGCAACCTGCCAAACCTCCGTGTTAAACCCTTGGTCCTGACGCTGATCAAGTCAACAGAGCCTTTTTTTATTCATCCCCCCCGTTTTCATCTGTGCTGTGGGGGAGTGCATGAAGTGTGCATGGATACATGCATGCTCACCTGTGTGTAGGGTGTAAGTAGGCATGCAGGTGCATGTAGATGCATCTGGAAGCCTTAGATTGATACTGGGAATCATCCCCAATTACTCTTCCACCTGACGCTTTAGCCAACTTGCTCTGGGGATTTCCATTTTCCACCTGTCAAGCCTGGAATTGCAGGTAGGTTGCCACACCCACCAGGCATGTTACATGTAATCTGATATTTATATTGTGGTCCTTCTGCTTGTATGACAAGCACTTTAACCGCCGAGCCATCCGGCCAGGCTTAGCTGTGTCTCGTCCCATGACCCAGAAACCCTTGCCAAGCACCCCTTTTTACAAGTTCCACAGTCCGTTCTGCTTCATTAATTAGACAAGTATCAAGTGAACTGTTGGACTCAAGGAGCTGTTAAAGATACGGAAAATGAAAGAGGCAATGTAGCCTCAGCTCACAAGAGCTAAAAAGAATCTGGTCGGAGAGAACAAACTCACTCAAAGAGGGCAACTCATCAGAAAGCATCTGATGCCGTTAAACTAAGGCAGCGCACATAACATCAGTGCTGGTCGAAGGAGCTCACATAGATCTGTGCCAGAGAGATGCCTGCGGCCTGCACCACACAGCAGGGCAGAGGGGGGCTGAGCTCCCCAAGAAGGCTGTGGTGATCTCATGGGGACGAGCCTTCACCCTCAGTGCAGGGGGATACCGCGGAAGGACTTTTTAATCAGAGAGGAACATGCTAGAAAGACCGCACGGGTTGCTGTGTGGAGGACGATATGCGAGTGAGTGTACTGGGGTAGTCCTGACAGAGACAGGGATGCGGAAAGCTAAGTGAAAAGAAGTGAATGATTCTGAGGGCATCTCCAGCGGGGAGCATTTGAAAAGAAGAACGTGAGTTACATCTTCAGAGAATCATTTGGATCCTTCTGCCGGATGCATCAGGACAGAGGGACTGACTAGTGTTCTAATCTGCACAAGGCCAGTACGGCGACATGACAAGTTCCAACCACGAAGCCAGTGGTGGAGACCTGATGTTACTTTGAAGGCTCAACCCATAGGATCCATTCAATCACTAACTGTGAGGTAGGAACAAAAAGTCAAAGCCGATACCAAAACCTTGGCCCCAGTTGCAGAAAGGTTTGGACAGCACCTCAGTGGCCTTACAGAGGAAGGGCTGGATGTGCTAAGCTGGGACATCCATCAGCAATCCTCCTGGAGGTATTAAGTAGGCAAAAGGATTACAAGTGTGGGGTTCAGCGTGCGGCAGAGACTAGAGACATAAATTTGGAAATCTCTGACATATAGATGGTCTTTAAGGCCCCAGACTAGATGGTATCAGCAAAGGAGTGAAGGCAAGTAGAAAAGTATTACACCGAGTCTGGGGACGCGTCGAAGTCAAGAGGTCAGGAAACTAAGGAAAACACAGCAAAGCGGATCGAAACGCCGCGGTCTGTGAGTCGCCAGGAGACCCAGCAGAGTGGCGCTCGGAAGCCACAGGCTTAAAGCTTTTCAAAGTGCAGAAATGATGGACTATGACCATTGCCGCTGATGGGGGAAGAAGAGGAAAAGAGAGACACCAGGGGACTTGGCACAAATGCAAGGGTGGGAATGGTAAGGGCTTTTTTTTTTAAGCAGAAGTGAAAACACAGTTGAGCCCGTGGATATAGACCGCTACAGTCATACCTTTCAAAAGGCTTCTGTTGCCCAAGGGGAGGACAGAAAGGGGGAAGGGAAGTTGCATGTGGAACCCGGGCAAGGGAGTCACGGGTGTTTAATGATCAGTTTCACTGTGATGCTGTGGGGAAAAAGACCACAAGCCGTGTTTACCGCATTAGGAAAAGGCGACTGTTTGGGACTAGTTAATACATAGCCCAAAAGGTGGCGCACCTTGGGACCACCTTGGTGGTCTTCTTGATTGTAATTCTGTATAGTTTTACCCATTTCTCTGGTCCGATTCAACTGTTTTCTCACTCAGGATCTCTTGACTTTCCTTGGGGACATCCCCTCTGAAGCTATGCTTTGGGTTGTCTGTCCCCCCCCATGTGATTAAGACCCTTAGCTATGCCCTTCCGGTGAGCAGAGCTGTAACTTCCTGTCTGTGATTTTTCCATGCACACACTCTGGCCTTCAGACCTGTCACTCCACATCAGTGTCATCTGACTTCTGAATAAGACTCTCTTCTAAGCTTCGTGTGTGGTTTTGTTTGTCAATGCCTTATTTCGTCTCATCTCTAAATATTTCTTAAGCTTATATTCTTCCGACCAGTCCAAATGACACCTTATATTGCAAAAAATAATTCCAGGGAGCTGATACTTTGCAGTCAGTGAAGTTCTTGCTATCCAAGTATGTGGTCCTGACTTCAATCCCCTTGTATAAAGTAGCGTGCGTCGGGGCACTCCCAATGCTAACAAGGTGGAGAGCCAATCTTTAGGGCTGCAGGCCAGGTAACCTAGTCTAACCTGTGACTCCCAGTCTCAGTGAGAGAGAGCCTTCTCAACAAACAAGGCAGATAACTCCCTAGGTTGACCTGTGATCTTCACACACACACACACACACACACACACACACTGCATATATATACGCACTCTTCTCAATGCCCATAAACAGGGTTGAGGTGGAGCTGAGTGTTAGAGTGCTTGCTTGCAAGTTCAAAAGCCCTGGGTGTAAATCCCTAGTAACACCATATAAATGGAGGAAGAAGAAAAGAAAGGGGGAGGAGAGAGGGAGATAGAGAAAGGCAGCCATCCACCCATGCAAACAACAGCAACAAATGTCCTTTATAGCTACCATCGTCATCATCGGTGTGGCTACTAACATCATATGGTCCATGTGGTACTTATACACACACGATCACACACTTCGCTTTAACATAGTCTGTTCATTCCACCCAGTCAGCAGCCCGGAGAGCCACGTCAGCCATGATGTCGTTCCACGAACTTTCACTGTCTCCTTCCTCTTCACGCAGGTCCCTTCGCACTTCATCCCTCCAGCTCCTCCCTGGGAGACATCATCAGTGTAGAGGCATGACATCTTGAATGTCCCTGGAGATTTTCAAGCATTGCTTCTAGAAACTTGGTTTCAACCCACAGAAAACAACAGCATGAGTGAGGGAGGATGACTGTGGAGTGTGCCCAGAAAATAGGAGAGAGAAATGCAAATCAGGGGGTCCCCTGGCCGTAGCTCCACCCTTCTGAACAGGATACACACGTCCCCCCGTCTTATCTCCAGAATGCAAAATGCGTCAGATTTCCTCAGTTTCTCTCGACGTTGTCTTGCGTGTTGTACATTGAACCCCGTGCCATCAGACTTGAGTATTCACGTGGCCTTTGGAGAACTGGCATGTTCTGGGCTTTGCTTCTCCCCTCCCACTTTGCCAGATGGTGATGCAGCTTTCCCAGCATGCATGGCTTTCTTCCTCTCCCAGTTCAAATGCAACCTCTATAGGAGCTGTACGAACTTCTCTCCCGTCAGATCCTCCCTGTTCTGCCCCTTTGTTGCTCCTCATAAGCCAGTGGCTAGAAGTGGCCCAGATGAGCACCATTTCCACAACTCAGTAGGTCTGTCCTGCCCTAAAAGTCTGTGATGTTGAAAGCGCCACCAGACACGAACATTCCTGTGGCTTAGTGGTATATCAGCTGGAGGCCTGGGTCATTCTGGGATTACTCATGGTTCCTGTAGGCGTCGGGGTTTCCATTTTCTCCCCTCGCTGCTTCCCCAAACCCCAGCCTATTGTCACCGCCAAGCACCGCTACTTTAGGTTCATAATTTCCTTTCTGATTTCCAGCAATCTCTCATTTGGCTTTTCTACAGATGAAACCAAATGCGCCCACACAATCATTAGCAAGCGTGGGGATTGTGAAGAGCTGAATATTTATTGTACACCCACAAACTTTTAGGTGCTATGCGGAACATGATTGCCAGGGGATTGCTTTTGTCTAAGATGCCAAAGGAAGTTAATTAGGAGCCGAGAGAATTGATCTCATAACCGAGAGGGTAGGAAGGGTAGGGGGCGCTGGAGAAGAGGCTGCAGGACCTGTACAAATTGGGCTGTAGCTCTATGCAGCCCACTCCATCCTTGTGCTGGGCAGAGGTCTTCTCAATAGATCGAGTTGGAAAAAGAGTCGAGTTAAAGGGGATTCTGAGGAGGGTCTGAAACCACCTCGCATTATTCAACTGCACTTCACACAACCATGGGACGCCACGGAAGGATTTCTTGAGGTCTCTAGAATTGGGGTGGGACTTCCTCAAGACACAACTGAGACTTTTAGTCAGGCTGATATGCCCTTGAGACTGGCATGTTACTTTTCTCGTCTCTGAGACAAAATACATCGCAGAAGCAACTTAGGTGACAATCTATGTATTTTAGATTTTAGTATAGCATTTGCTGACAGGGAATCGTGGTGTCTGGAGTTCAGCGCAGTGGGAGCTTGCAATATGGCTGCTATATCTTGGTAGATCAGGAAGCAAAAACCTTGGGCTGTGAACCTCTGGAAGTTCCCTATGGTCCTACATCTTCCAGCTAGGCTTCGTTGTTCAAAAGGTTCCATATCCTTCTAAAACAGTACCCATATTTGGGTGCCCCAGGACGCAGACACACGAGTCTGTGGAGAGCATTCCCATTCCCATCATAAAAGACGTGGCACAGTAGCTGATTAGTAGCTGACCCTGGATAAGTCATCTAATTTCTCCAAGCTTTGTTTTTTGTCTCATCTGGAAAAACAGGCGTAGTATCAACCCCCGAAGCAGAGCTATTTTAAAAGTTAGAAATCAAATACCCAGAGAGGCTGGGACGGTGTCTGACTCACAGAAGGTGTGCCCTCTCTGGCCGTGTCTCGCTTTTTGCCTTAGGGCATGCATCCTGAGGATCTGAACAAGATGAATCTCAGGGGTCATCTGCCCCAGGCAGAGCCCCCAAAGAGATGAACCTGCACAGACAGAATCCTCAGAAGTAGAAGGCTGGAAAAAAAACTGTTTGTTTTTAATTGTGTGAAGTTGTGGGAGACAGAAGGAGAAAAAAAGAATGAGGACAAAAGGAAAATTTCTAGAAGGAAAGAAAGCCATTAGTTATGTCTCTGGCTGTCCTCACCTACCTCCCCCGACTCCCGAGGGAGGTCACCGTCTCACCGATCCTCCTCCGCTTCTGCGTTACAAATCAATGGCGAGAAGCCCCGAGAAACGCGTGTACTTGGCATTCTGAACCACGCTCACACAGGTCCTATAGGAGGAGAGCACTTGATGCAGGTAATTAAAAGTGTCAGCTCCTTAGGCAGGAGAGGGTTCTATTAAATTATGTACAGTAAATATTTTTGCAAGTTGGAAGTCTGAAGAAGACTTATCGATCTGTGGCAAGCTGCCAGGCAGCTGGTAAAGATTTGGAAAATGGCTCTCAGTCCAGGGCAAGTCCTCAGAGGGTGGGGGAACAACCATCTGGAGGATCTTTTGTTTCGCCTGTCTCTGCCTCCCGTGAAGCGCCCCAGTTTCTCCCAGTGCTGCCGAGTCAAGAGCACGCAGCGACATAAACAACTTGGACGGTGCCTCCCAAGTGATTCTGATCCAAGCCGTATCAACGTGGTGGCTATGCTGGGGACCCTGGGAGGAGTCTCGTGGAAGAGAGGGAATATTGAGGTCAGGAAACCAAGTAAGCTTAACCCAGTTGGAGGGGACAGAGGAGGAAAAGGGTGGTGTACGCATTGAAATCAGTGCGTCCCTCCACCAAGCCTACTCCTAGTGGCCAGGACCCGTGGCTGGCAGTCCCCCAACTCCCTAACCCCACCCTGCTTCGTGTCCTGCCTCAACATCAGTGCTGGGGCCCTGCCAGAGTGCTCTGGAAATGGTAGAGCCGGACGGGTCTTGAGGACAGAGTCGGAGGCGAATCCAGGCGTTACTGATCTGCCCTTGCAATTTTGATTATGTTGTGCTGGACTGATCCACTCTCCAGAAGACAAAGGTGACAGCTGGCACCTGTGCCCACCAGCCGAAGTGTCCTGTTCATGGTCCCTCTTCCTCTCACTCCTCTTTTTAAAAGAGATTTTATTTATCTATGAGAGAGAGAGAATATGCCAATGTGTACTGGGATCAAACTCAGGCGTCAGATTTGCCAACAATCATCTTACGCACCATGTTGTCTCTCCAACCTCCTCTCAGTCCTCTTCTTAGTAGTGGCCCCGGTTGCTAGAACACATCCTGGAAGGTGCTCCACAAATACATGTGGTGTGAACAAAGCATCCCTTCCTTCTGTGTCTTGATTTAGTTATTCTCCGTGTCCCAGTGCTGCAGCAGAGTGGATAGAGAAAAGGCCGCCTTAGTGCCAAGAACTTTCAGAACCCGCCATGCTGAGACTTGCATCTGGGAGGGCCTGCAGTCATTTGGACTCTCCTCAGAGGTAGGCTGTGAGACAGAGGAAGCAATCCAAAACACCCCCAGAAGGTCCAGCAGCAGCCGTGGGTCACGTTGCACTCAGCCTGCATGGTTGCTGATTAAATCACCATCATGCGGCTTAAGGGAACAAGGGGCTTATTCTCTTACAATTGTCCCATATTACAGAGAGTTCATGTCAACACCAGGACCGAGGGAACTGGCCATATCATCACAACGTAATGGCTAAGAGAGGGAAGATCCTTAGTTGCCAGACCAGCATGTCTGGCCAAGTGTACACAAGGATGCCCAGTCTCTCAACCAGCTCTCTGTATTTCATTCACCTGTTAGGGCTTAATCCCACCCCCCATGGGCTGGGTCTGCCCCATCAACTAGACAATCTCCTGCAGGTTCGCTCTGGGCCTAACTCATCTACCAAATTATCTACAAATGTGCCCAGAGCTCAAACCCTCAACCATCAAGTTGACACCTGCACCTAAGCGTGACAGGTCACATAAAGATGTCCAGAGCCAGTGCCCGTCCTGTCTCCACCCTGGTCTCCTGCCTCATGCTGTCTGGGGTTCCTGGTCCTCCACCCTTCCACTCTTCTTCTTTCTTCTCCCTAAGGGTCTGAGCGTGTCTCTGGGGGCCTGGCTTGAGCTGAGGCAGATCATTGGCTTCCCTTTCTCCCTGGCTCCCGCTGCCTGGCACTTTGCTGATTTGCGGTTTATTTGCACCTTTGGTGGTTATGAGAGAACAGAAGAAAGGAAGCCACACATAGACAGGTTTGCTGCTCATTAGTAACTTCTGTCGGCCAGAGAAGCTTATGAACGCCGTGGTAATACAGCATGCAGTTAGGGATTGCTATTTTTTTCCTCATTTAAACTTCTCACGGCCTCTCCGCCCTTGCATTAGCACCACGGGGTTGGGGGTCTCCTTTGCATCCCTGAAGCATGATTAGCAGATGCATGGGTCCAGTTGCTTTGGCATTTCAGGTGAGTAGTCTAGGTGATAAATTTGAGAGAAAGCTGCAAGCCGTGTGTGCGTGTGTGCATGCATGCGCAGATGTGTGCATGGATGTCTCTGGTGTGCATCTGGGTGTGCATGTGGGCATGGGTGTGTTTGTATGTGTACATAGTGTGTGCCCATGTATCTCTGGGGTATGTGGATATATGTGTGTGTGGTATGGTTCTGAACATAATGTGTGTATGTGGTGTGTGTGGTGTGTGGTGTGTGTGTGTGTGAGAGAGTGAATGTGAGCATGAGCTAGCCATTCAGAAGCCAAGTTATTTTTTTTCAAGCTGGGGAAACTTGCTAATTTTGCTCCCGCTGTCCCTGGGAGAAGAGAGCCCGCTCTGTGCTTGAGGTTTAGTTCTCTGCAGGGAGCCGTTCCTTGGCCGTTTAAAGAAGGCTTTATGCTTTGCAGCTTTAGATCATTTCACATGATGAAACACCATCTCGCTACTGACAATTGTAATTTAAAATGGTTGACGGTCTTTTCAACTGAAAAAGAGTAATCATTGCTTGCCATAGGCACACTCCAGAGTGGCTGTTACTGAGCAGAGCCTACTGGAAGGGTCTAGCTGGCCTCGCCCTGGGTTTTCCTGGGCAGGGTGATGTCATTGGAGGACCGTCTTCATCCTCATTGGCTACTCTCCTCCGCCCATACCCAGGTCTCCTTCCTACACCACCCGCCTTCTCTCCTAGGCCTCCAGTCTCGGGTAGGTAGCGGACGTGCATGCAGTGACGTGAATCCCTGGCTTCCTCCTTCCCGGGAGCGCCAGGCCGTGGCAGTGCTGAGCTTTGGAGCTACACTGCCATGGTGGAGAATGCCGAATGTCAGGGTCCTGGTAACGCCCCTCAGTGTCCAGTGTGTCTACAGAATGACTCTAGCAATAGCTACCTGTCTGGAGTCTAGCCAATGTTCTAGAGCCTCTAGCACAGGCAAGTTAGTCTTGGTTTTATCCACAGGGCCGTATTTAAGAAACGGTGTCACTTTTGTCCATGTTGATTTTACTACTCGCACACTCCTATCACGCCAACTCCATGTTGTATAGTTCTTACTACTCTTGCTTCTGGTGTTAGCGCCACCGTCGGCATCGTCACCAGGACTGTGCCTTCATCACCATGTCTCCATTGCCATCACTACTGCTTCTCACCACCACCGTTATGTTCATTATCACTGTCTCCATCATCACCATCACCTCAAGCACCCTTACCACCTTCATCTCTGTCACCGCCGTGAACGCCGTTGTTAAGAACAGCCATGAGAAGCTGCTGCTAGGCTTACTTCTAAGAACTGGCACAATGCTTTGCATGTATTTGCTCAGTTTTTAAATAAAATCTCTGAAAAATATTCATATATCTTTAGCTGAATTTTTCAGTATTAATAGCTTCATTTGATAGATGATAAAAGTGTCAGAGATACTCAATGATGTGTCCAAGGTCACAAGTTAATAAGTAGTGAAAGGCCTGTTCTACATTTTTGGCTATATTTTTCATGGTGTGTATGTGTGTGCGCACGTGTGTGCCTTTGTATCTGTGTGTCTGTGTATCTATGTGTTTCTACATAGGTCAGTGTTTATTTTGCCCTTTTGGCAATGAGAAGTCATCCTGTCCCTTAAATCCATTTAAAACATTATGAGCAACAGAGGGAGAAATATTTAAGAGCATTCTAAAATGTGCCACACTAAAACATTGAAACATAAGGTTAATTTTGAAATTTTGTGATCAAATTTAATTAGGGCAGTAGAGGTGTGAGATAGGGGAAGGACAATAAAATTTTGGTCACAGTTCGGCTAAAATCTTCCCTAATAAGCTGATTTTGTTTAAAAGTGGTTCTAGTCAGTGGAGGATGCTGTAAATTAGTCAATTACATAATCGAACTTTCTCTTGACCTTTTCTCTTATTCACTCTCAAGCACAGAAAAGTAATCGCCGAGGTTCGAATTGGCCAGCATTCTCACTCTGGCCAGACACGTCTCATTAAGACAGTAAGTGACAAAAACCTCCCAGAACCCTAGAGCACGTGTCCTCTGTTTGACATTGGACAGCAGCGGAAGGGAGGCAGGGGTAATATCCCTTCCGGTACCTTGTTCAGAACAAAGTAAAGACAACTCCTGATCCAGTGGTTCCGGACATCAGCGCCGCGCTGCCTGTCAGGTGTGGGCTGCGTGACGTGGCGTGGAGTTTATGATGATCAGAGCAGAATTCAGGTGCAGGAGAAGTGGCCAGTTCTCCTCCTAGCCAGCAGACAGGCATGTGACTGGGGGACAGGAATTCTGGGGGATGCAGAAGTCGCCAGGGGCTGGCTCCATCATTCCACTTCTTTACACCTGTCAGAACCACCGCAGGCTTGTCAGCCATGACACGGCTGTATAAAATGTCACATATTTTATGTTTTGGGAAGCAGGGCCTTGGAAAAATGTCTTCTCTGGAGGCATTTTTCTCCATCACAAGTCACTATGTATTGGGGAGCTACCTCTGACCCAGAAGCTACCAATTAAAATGTAAACAGTTGTTTCAGAAACATAGGAGAAAATTCCATGGCAGGTGCTGTAAGATAAGGGGTGTGTGTGTGTGTGTGTGTGTGTGTGTGTGTGTGTTCAACATGTAAGTGTGTACTGTAAGTCCCTGAGCAGAGGGATCTGAGGTCAAGATGGAGAATTTCAACCGCAGACATCTCATACCGCCATAGTAAGGAAGGCTGAAGTCTGGTGGGCCTAAGTGAACCAGGCCAAAAGAAAGGATGATATATTTTGGCGGACTTATTTGGATGCAGCAGCCAGAGCTGAACAGAAGGTAGTGGAAGCTAATCATGACTCAAGGAAAAAACTGCCCAAGCACTGGAATAACTGCAGTTTTCAGAATTCAGGCTATGCAGAAGCCAAGGCAATTCAAGACTACACCTGAGCAATATCCAAATACCCAACAAATGGAATTAGCGCTGGCAGAGACTAAAAACCTGGGGAGTTCCAAAAGTTGCAGATACAAACACAAAATCAAATGGAGAAGCAAGAAACTCAGGTTTTTTCATGAAAGAAATTTTGAACACTGGTGAGGTTTATTAGTCATTTTCAGGGCTTGGCGATTTTTTGTGGCCCATGCCACAAGGGGGGCACCACTGGGAGATGAGGGCAAAGGTAGGCAAAGGGGAGGAGCAAGAAGAACCTCGCCCCGCTGCACATGGTCCTCGAGTGGACGGGCTCAAGCTAGGCAACAACTGCAAAGCATTTGCTGTGACCCTGGCCTTGGGTCAAAGAGCAGGCATTGGACCGTGTAGTAGGCTTTGGGGCCAGTTGAAAAAGATTGTCTCATTAGTCTTGCAGTAAGAACAAGACTGAATTAAAGCATAATCATCCACAAGAGTTCCTGTGATAGAATCCCCAAGATGGTCCAGTCTACACCCCTGGAACTATTTCACATGGCTTAAGGGCCTTTGCAGATACAATTAAGCTGAGAGCGATCCGAGGAAGCCATACTGTTGAGTTTGAAGATGGAGGCAGGGGCCAGGAGCTATAGACCACAGCCAGCTTCTAGACACTGCATTAAAGCAAAGAAACGGATACACTCAGGAGTCGACCTGGCCCATGCTTTGACCTTACTTTGATACTTTCCTGTCAGTCCAGTGAAATGCAATTGGGACAGCTGAGACTTCTACCGTGATCAGACAATAAGTCTATGTTGTTTTAGCCTCTAAATTTATGGTCCTTTTGTTACAGCCGCAATAGCAAGCTAATACCTACTCCAGGTCTGGAATACTTATCTGCTAACAGCTTGGCCTAGGAGTTTATCTATAAATCATTTCATTATACTGTGGCATATATTAATAGCATGCTACTTAAATAAAGGTTAGTGTCTTGAAAGAGAGGAATGTTTATCATCCCTATTTTAATTTGGGCCCCAAATCACCAGTGTCAACAGATGCTAAATACTTCTCAGAGGATCCTAATTGCAGCCATAGCACCACTTGTTGACAACACAGTTTTTCATCTTAAGGAAAAAAAAAATCGTGTAAAGAAAGCACAAGACACATTAGGAGGAAACACTGAAATGGCAAGTTTGTACTTGTAAGGAAAAAGCGCCTCTCCTGTCTTGACATGCAGTTGTACCTAACAGTGTGGTGGGTCATCAGTGAGTGCTGCAAACATTCTGAGAAGGCCGCTCCCTCTCAGAGAGCCGCTTGCTCTTCTTCCAGGTGCATTCAGGGTAGCACAGGCTGTGATTTCTGTCATCCGACGCCCCTTATTTTCCTGTATCGTGTTAATTATACATCTGTAAGTTCTCAACCACGTCACTGAATCTGGAACTCACTGCTCCTTTTTTTTTCTCCCAGATCAGAAATAAAGACAAGCTGAAAAAAAAAAAAAAAAAAAAAAAAAAACCACTTCCAGCCAAAAAGATTGAGTGGAATCAATGCATGGAAACATATATGCACCTTCATGACACATCCTCACAGAAATATAGATGAGAAGGAAGGGACCTTCTACTTTCTGCCTCAACCCAGAGCATTTTTTTTTTTTTTGACCCCATTTAGAGTTGTCTACTCACAAGCCCAGGAGAGGGATGCAAACTGCTTGCTGGTGGTTGTTGCTATGGAAACTGGCAGAGACAAAAGGCCACAAAAATGAAGGAATAGGATGACATGCTAAAGATAAGAAAAACAAAACAAAATGGGTCTCCTCTCTTCTCACGCTACATTATACTGCTGAACCCTGGTCAATGTGGTTGTTTCTAGGCCGCTGAGGCTGGGGGAGGGGGAGGAGGAAGGAAAAGCTGGGTTTTTAACTCCTGTCCTGTTACCTGTTTTATCTGCATAATCCATTTAAGAATACTCTCTGGGCTGAAGAGATGACTCAGGGGTTAAGATTCTGCCTTGCAAGCAGAGGGTCCTGAGTTTGGATCGCAGGTCCCATGTCAAAAAGAAAAAAAGGTAGAAATGATGGTGGCCTGCACTTCTAGCTTCCAGGTCTGGTGGGGGGAGCCTGGGAAATCCCAAAGAGAAACAAAAAGGAGATAGAAATAAATCCAGGAACCATGATCTTCCACAGGGACACACAGCGCCCTCTGACGCACAAGCGTATACACACTTACACATGCATACACACATGCAAAATAAATAAATTAAGTAAAAATATTAAATAAAAAGAACATTCTCTTTAAGTTCTACTCACCACCCCTCCTAGGACAGCTGAGCATCTATCCACATGCCTGTAGGTGGCTTACCAATCTCTGTTTCTCGCCAGGACTACCCAGCTCACCAAGGACCATCTCTAGTTGGAGGACTGCCCAGCTTTTTTGCTTGTTTGATGGGTTGCTTCCTCTGAGACAGGATTTCACTCTATCTGTCAGGAGATATAGGCTAGCCTACAACTCACTGTGTAACCCAGGCTGGTCTCAAACTCACAGCGATCCTCCTGCCTCAGCCTCCCGAATGAGAGGATCGCGAGTGTGAGCCGCCGTGCCTGCCTGCTGCCTGCCCCTCTCTCTGGGATGGTTTTCATCTCTCAAGGGAAGAAGCGGCTGCCCATGGCAGGCTCTACGGGGTGCACTAAAGCCCCTGCCAGCTCTCAAGTCCAGTGTTGCGACGACCAGTCCTTTCAGTTACCCAACATAGGGGAAGCAGAAGTGAATATCAAGTGGACCCCTTTTTAAGTAGGAAAGTAGGAAAGCTAGTAAGACTCCTGGCTTGGAAACCCCAGAGAAAGTGCCCGTTGCCATTGCGTTGTGCCCATTCACCCTCGACCTAGGTTGTTCCCGACCCTGGAGAACAAATGACTTGTCTTGGTTTCTCCAATGTTTTTCTGTGTCTGATAGAAATTTACAAATTGCATCAAAGTCGTGGCTTAAAAACAAGCTATGCTCAACAGTAGACAGAGATGGTTCCTTAATGTTGGTTCTAACATCTGTTGGGTGTGTGACTCATTAGCCACCTAAGCCAGGAGAGGCTCAGTCTTCCTTCAAAATTGCATATTTACCTCTGGAGAGAGGACTCAGCAATTGAAGCGCTTGCTGTGGAAGCTAAAGGACTGGCGTTTAGACCCCCTACATCCCAGCTAAAATATTTAGCAGGCATGGCCCACCTGTAATTCCAGCTCTGTAAGGTGGAGCCTGGGAACCTTCAGAGCAAGTCTGCTAGCCACAGTAGCCCTATACGTAAGCTGTGGGTTTCACTGGAGACCCAACCTCAAAGGAATGAGGTGGAAGAGTGATCAAGGATGATTTCTTAGAGCAACCTCGGGCAGGAAGGCAGGCAGATAGACAGACCCACAGACACACACACATACACATACACACATTACACACTCATTCATGAAATATGCAAATATACACATTGCCCCCCGATACACATACACATGAAAATGTAAAAATATGTTTATGTAAAGTTTCTTTTCATAGAATTCCTTATCAGACCTATTGAGTGAGAATTCTCTTTTGATAGGTGTAAGCAGGAAGCTCACTTTCTACCTGCTCATGTTATACTTAAGATCAAGTTCCTCTTCCAGTCTGTTTTCCTGGTAACACTACAGGAGGGCAGCATATTCAAGGTGCCGCTCAGTGATCTTTCAGTGTAGCTGGTACCTTTGCCCTTTGCTTGACAAGGAATATGTTTGCATAAGTGGAAGCAAATTCTCCTGTCCTGTTCAGGGGGAAAGCCAGCTTGGTATCCAGTTTAAACAAACCCCTCTCACGCGCGCGGGACTCAATCACTCCTGGTTTTTTCCCCCGTTCGTGCTTCTGTAGCCAGCGAGGTGTGAAATTCTCTGACCTGTCTCCTGGTGTGCAGCCTTCAGTTTCTCTCAGTTTGATTGACTACTCTGCCCACCGCTGGTTGGTTCCTCATGCTGTGGAGTTGGCGTGATATCGGTTCTGACGGGATGCCAGCTTCCTGTCGGTATTTTACTCATTTCTTGCCTCTCCTTCCAAACACATCTTAGACCTCAGAGTTTGCCAACTTCAGTTGTATCAGACTGACCTGGGGGACTTCCTAGCTTGCTAAAAACCCCAAGGGTTCCTGGGTTCCTGATCTAGTGGGTCTAGGTGGAGGCCTAAGAATAGGCTTTCCTGCCGAGCTACTGCATGGTCTGTGCTGCTCCGGACTTCATGCACGTTGCTGGGCTATGAACTACATATACCCCTAACCCTGGCACTGCAGCTGACAAAGCCAAGTGCAGCAAACACGTGTTATGCCAGATTGGGCCCGTGAAACGCGTCTCCTCTGTGCCCGCAAACTGGTCCTAAGATTCTGACTTTTACCTTCCAAAGCCAGATGGCTCCCAGACAAGCCTGCGGGTCAGGTACATCCCACCCATGTCCGGGGCCTGTCGTTGGGCTCATTCACCACCTCGGAACAGAAGGCCAGGCGGGTGCCAGCCTCTTGACCTTCCAGCAGCTGCTCGGCCCAGAACGGCTCAGAACTGGGCATGTCGGGGATCCCAGCTGTCCTGGGAGCACGTTCTTGAGCCAGATCCTCCTCCCGGGCTTGATCATTAAAGACAACTGTGAGGCCTCCTGTCGTAGCCACTGGTCTCCCATTACGACCTGTCAGTGATGTGGGTCTGCGATCCTCAAGCCTCCTCGAGAATACAATAAAACAACTGAAAATGAAAGAACAGCTGGAATGGTGTCAAACCTGAAAATAGAGAGCATCAGCTGTTTTTCTCAGAGCATTGACGTCCACAGTGGTCATTTGTTCCTGGTCACAGACGTGCAGACATTGGCCTCAGACTCTGACTGTAAGGGCCAAACTCAGAGTCTCTGCTCCCGTGGCCCTTCAGTGACCGAACTCTTTAGGAGGTATTTTTAAAGAGTCAACTCCTATCAAATCCTATACTCCAATGAAGAGGAATAATGAATTTCCAGCCTTTTGGGTACCTTTTCCATGTGGACGCAGTTTTTTTAAATGTGATCTCAAGAAATTTTGAGCCAGGGATCGTTATTGACTTAACCAACATGGCAAAACACAAAGAAGGTAAAGATAAACCCAGAAGGTCCACTACTTACCATCTCAAAACTGTAGAGATTCAAAGAATGGATTGGAAGTCCCTGGGAGGGTCTTCAGTTTCAAACTATAAAGACCTGACTCTACCGCCATCTAGCTGTGGAGCTGCCGACAGGTCAGCAAACTCTTGGACCTAGTGGCCTCCATATGATGTGGCAGAGATCAAGACCCTACCGCATCTCTGATAATAATCCGCTAGTTGATGAGTGAATTTGAACCAATGATTCGCTTGGTTTTATGATGTGTGATTCAGATTTTACCTATGCAGTTTCTGTTCATTCTTATTTATGTAATTTTTGTTTTTTGTGTGTGTATGTGCATTTGTGTGTGTGCAAGTGTGTATATGTATGTCAGTGTGTGTGTGCAAAAATGTGTATATGTATGTCAGTGTGTGTGTGTGTGTGTGTGTGTATGTGCGTGACTAGTGCATGGGTGTGTGTGTAAAGGACAAAGGACAAGTTTGTGTGTTATTCTGCCTCAGACAAAGCCTGCCTTTATTTTCGTGACAGTCTTTCACCAGAGTCTGGGACTCAGCAGTTAGACCAGCCTGACTGTCCAGCAGCTCCGGGGACCCCCTGTCTCGGCCTACTCTGTCACCATCATGCATACCTTTCTATTTTGGTGCTAGAGATCAAACCCGGGTCTTCATGTTTGCCTGGCAAACACTTTACCCGCTGAGCCTTCTCTCTAGTCCCTTTCATGCTTTAATAATAAAAACTCTTCTGCGATATAGAAAAATGAAAAAAGAATATGTTGTGCTATAGAAAATCTAGTAGAGCGAGATAAAAAGTGAAGACCTAGGTAGAATTTGGGATTCATCAGCTCATGGTCCCACCAGACTTCCTTCTTTCCCAGTTTATTTGCAGGGATCTCTGTAAGGGCCAGGCCAAGTTCTGATTTGTTTCTGTTACACTCCATCCCTCTCCTCCTCCTCTCCTTTGCTTTCTCTTTATTCCCTCTTTTCCTCCTCCTCTCCTTACCCCTGTCTGCTCTGTCTCTCCTCTTCCACCGCCCCCATCATTGCCACTGGCAGAACGCACGTGTATAGAAAGTATGTGTAACAAACGTGACCCCGAGGCACAGTTCCGTGACCGTCTTGCTGTGTCTCAGTAGTTACCTGAGAGAAACGCTCGCAAAAATAGCCTCGGCCATAAAACCTTTCCAAACTTAATTTCCAAAGGTCTGCAACTATGACGACGGAATGTTAAAAACCAGTATGCAGTGGATGAGGGAAAAGAATGTAATTGGCTTGAACCATCCTCAGCAGCACTGCTAAGTCCGGTGTTAGGTGCTCAGGATATTTTCACTGTCCAGATCATGTTATCTTGTTGCTTTAGTCGCCACTAAAATGTTGGCTTTTGCCAGAGTGGGTTGTTTCTGGTTTTATTTCTAAATTTCGCAGTCATTTAGTTCTAAAAACAATAAAAAGACAGAGCACTTAATCGGTACATCAAAATCTCTTTGGAATGAAAACCCCAGTTGTGTGGTGGTCCTCTCAATTCCTGGCTGGAGAAGTTATGTGATGTTTTGGGTTTCTACATCTAGTTCAGGTGGACAGTGTGCACGTAGTCTTTAAGGAGTGCTGGGTTTCTGGGTTGCTGGCATCCTGACTGGGGAGTCAAGTGTTAGAAGCGAGGGAGGTTTCTAGAAGGAGGAGGCTATTCTGGCAAATTGTAATGCAGGGGAGAACAGTCTGAAATTAGTTAATCTAATTTAGACCGAGGAAAATGCAGCCATTTCCAGAGGAGTGAGGATAATTTGAGGCAGAAAGCAAATTTCAACAGACAAGAATATCTCCAGCCTAGTGAAGCTAATGAAACCTTAACTAGGTTACAAAGAAACCAAATCCTTGGTTAAACCTCACTGCTGCTCAGAA
The DNA here is from genome assembly GCA_023101885.1 of Typhlomys cinereus. Lineage (NCBI taxonomy): Eukaryota > Metazoa > Chordata > Mammalia > Rodentia > Platacanthomyidae > Typhlomys > Typhlomys cinereus. The sequence goes on along the minus strand of JALPQD010000440.1, from coordinate 1,066,283 downwards.
AGCTGTTGGGATCCTGTGGAGAGTGACAGGCAGGCAGGCGCATGAGAGGGTCCTGGCGGCAGAGTATTGGCTGACGGACAGGACCTGGAAACGTGCCCGCAGCGACTGCTGAACTGCAAAGGGAAAACGTCGACAAGTAACAGTTTGCATATATTTTGAAATTCTCCCTCAGACTTTTCTTCTGCATTTCATCTGTGAGCCCATTGATAATCGTTACTGGTTCCTAAAGAATCTATTCAATGTTAACTTGTAAATCAGAATTGTTCTGTTTTTATCCTTTTTTTTTTTTTTTTCAATTTGAAGCACTCTGCTTCTGATTGGGCTCACTTGACTTTTCAGATTGGCAGCAAATACTACGTGCTCTGAAATGTCAGTTACTCATGGCAGCAACCTCCAGTCTCTGGGTACATCATGCGACAACTGGGCATCCTAAAAGCAGACATCTTGTGAGAGGCTGCAGATAGGAAGTGAACCCAGCTAGATTCAGACCTGGATTCAAGGAGCCAAGACGGGCAGAATCGCTTTTGGGCATCATGTGTATCTCGGGTTCTTTCTCTGCACCCCAACAGGTGCTCGAGTTCAGCGGCACAATATACGCAGGCTGCCGCAGTTTCCGCCTGACATTTTCTACGTGGTACCTGGGATCCAAACTCAGGACCTTCTGCTTGTGAGACAGAGTATTAATGCCGATGCCATCTCTCCAGCTCAATGGTTCACTATTTTTTGTCTTCTCCGTGCAAATGTAAGCTCTGAGGGGCATTGTTCACTGGGGTATCCTTGTCTTGAGCAGTACTTGTTCCACAGAAGATGCGGCACGACTTGCTGAGCATGTGCATAAATAAATGAAGTTCTGTGAGGAATATATTAATACATTAAATATGGTGCTGCTGACCTCGTGTCTACTATCATAGTGAACAGAAAAACCAACATTAATACAGGATGCCCTGAAGACAGTGTCAAAGAGAATAGGAAAGTAATCAAATTATACTAAGAAAATGTAATATACTTTACCAGGTTAAAATTTTTAATTTAAAATTTTAAAATGTGTCGGACAAATAGAACAGTATTAAAGTGTCATAGGAACCTTTGATATAGGTTTTTCATTCATAATTTTCCTTCCTTCCTTTCTTCCTTCCTTCTTTCCTTCCTCCCTTTTTTCTTTTCCTCCTACCTTCCTCCCTTCATTGCTTCCTTCCCTCCTTCTTTCTTTACTTCCTTCTTTCCTCCCTTCCCCCTCTTTCTCCTTCCTTCTTCCTTCTTGTCTTCTTTTTTCTTTTCTCTCCCTCTGTGCCCCCCTCTCTATCTCTCTCTATGTGTCTCCCATCCATACCCCATATCCCTGTGTCATATATGAACTGCTTACCTCTGACATCCTTTCAAGCAGATCTTAACCTCTGTCTCCCCAGAGAAGAAGATCTGTCACAGGAAGTGCCGTTGGCTTTGTGAGAATTACACTCCCTCCTCTCTGGGGCAGGTCTCCTTCGGTTTTCTTCTCTTCCAAGTAGGGAACAAGAACTAGGGCTTGCTTAGTAGTAGACTATATGCTTAACACATGAGGCGTGGGGACAATTCCCAGATCCCCCCAAAAAAGGGGTGGGATGGGGAGAGAATGCCCTACCTGTTCCTTTTCCAAAGGAGTTCCTCTTTCAGCTTACCTATTAATAACCCCCAAACTCCTTTGGCTTAAGACACCAGTTATTCAGCTCATAAATTTGTGAGTCGACATGTGGGCTGGGTTCAGCTGGGGAGTTTCTTTATTTTCAGGAGCTTGCCTTGCATCAGAATCAGATGGGTTGGCTCTGGGCTGGTTGGATCAGATTGGCATCGTCTGGAAGAGCTTCTCTCGGGTCCAGGTGGGCACTGTGCTCTCCTGCAAGCTGGCCAGGTTGAGCAGAGCTGCGGTGTACAAGGCACAGGTGTGCAGGCACATGATTGCCTTTTCTGCCTTCCATTGCTTGAAGCAAACCACACTGTTGGTTCAGATCAAAAGGGTGGGAAAACAGACCCTGCCCTTGGTAGGAGCAGCTGAAAGGTCACAGAACAGTTGTGATCTTGTGTGCAAAGAACCTGCCCACAGATTGTTACTCAGCTATTTCATTTCCATCTACATATCTGCTTCTCTTTCTTATATTGTTATCATTGTATCTATTCATTGCACATGGTACGATTACCCAAAGATGTAAGCATATATTGTACATTGAACATATTACATATTTTCCCTCTTCCCCTACTCTGTCCTTTCTCAACCCTCCCTCTTCCATTAGTCCCCTTGTTCCTTCAGTTCTGCTTCTTCTATTCATGTCATCTATACACATCATATTGTTTTCTTAAAGCCTGGGAAATGTCCTAATTTCATAACCTTTTTGAGTACCTCTTAATGTGATATGTCTCACCTTTAATGTACTACAATGGGTGTAAGTAAGAAAGGCCATTAAGGACACCTGAAACTTCCTTACTGAGTACCCCACTTTTATCAGGCTTGAGGTCTGTTAGTCTCATAGCAACACCCCACTTCTATTCCAGTTACTCTTCTCCTTCTGTGACCAAATACTCTGACTCATGCAACTTTAAGGGGAAAGGGCTTATTATTTGACCTATGCTTCCAGAGTGGATATAGACCACGGTGGTGGTCTACACATAGAGGAAGATGTGGCAGCAGACGCAGGAGACTGATTTGTGTTGTAGCAGCCGTCAGGAGACAGTGAAAGCAAGAACAGGTGCTTTGTCATAAAATCTCCAGGCCTTCCTCCAGCAAGGCCACCTCCTAAAGGCTCCCCTAAAGTCTCTTCGATCTTCTCACACCACCTGCAGACCAAGAATTCAAACTCAAGCGCCTATGGGGGACCATTCACATGCAAACAGGACAGCGGGTCTGAGCGTGAGCATCATGCAGCCTCTCGTTCCTGGGGTTCTCTGCTTTTCAGATTATTCAGAATAGTTCAGATGGCTTTCTGTCCCTTGATGCCACATGCAAACACAAAGCCCCCATAGCTTTTGCTTCCTTGGATGCATCCCTTCCACCACCCCCGCAGTTTAGTCCTCTTCATCTGTTGCCATGACTACAGCGCAACTCCTTGCTGCTTCTCCCACCCATCTCTCTTCTGCTAGGCTAATGGCTCAGTCTGTGCTGTTGCCAGATGTATGTCCTGTAACAGACAGACTTGGTCATGGGATGCCCTGAGAACATCCTTCCGTGGATCCCCTCAGTCTATAGGTTCATAGCAGATCCTCCCATGCCATGCTGACTTCTCATTCCTTACCTTCTCTTCAGGTTTGCATCTCATTTTATGCTTGAGGGAAAACCAAGCCATCGATAGCTTCTCAAATCTGCCAATACTTTTTAGTTTCCCTTATATATGCTGTTTGCTGTGACAATAACAATCCCTCTTTCACTTGCCCTCTGTAATTTTTTAGGACAGATTATTCTCAAAAGATATTTACATTAGGTAGAAGCATGCAAAAAACTCAACACAGCTATTAATGTTATCACCAGTGACTTCAAACTTTTATTCCTACTTCAATTATAAGCCCCCCTTTTCCTATACAGTAATTCTGACTTACCGCTATCCATTCTGATTTGTTCATTTCCTGTAACCGCCTTTAAGAGAGTGACCCTGTCTTTTCAGCCTGTTTTCTCCAACAGCTAGCACTTAATAAATATTAATTAAGTGAATGAAATCCAACCTGAAAGAAGAGAAAGATATTAAACTCATTTTAGGTACAATGATGGACAGGCAGCAAAGTATCCTATACCGATCATTGGATTTAATGCCCAGAGATGCTGTTTTGCCCCTTAATAGCTATTTGACCTTGAGGGGGTCTCATTACCTCTTGTTGTCTCAGCTTCCTCATTAGTCTAACAAGAACAAACTTACCTCTTCTGCCTTGAAGAGGATAAAATGGGAGAATGAAATGTGACAGTTGAATTACTTTCAAAGCAAGACCGAAAACTGATCCAAGTCCCCATGACTGACTCTAAGAAATTTCTTCCTCAAGCTTCTTTGCTTCACATTCAGTGGTCTGTGCTTATACAAATTCCAAGACCCAGAAATAACACTTAGGATTTGAATACTAGCAAATTTTATTTCCTTGGGTTTAATATAATCTTCCATTACTGTAGGGTTAATGCTTGTTTGCATTCCCTTAGAATGCACTGTCCCCAATGCATGCTAGAGAATCGATGCCATAGAGGAACGTGTCATACGCAGTAGAAATGTTTCAGGTGGTGTGTCCATTATGCTATACACAGTGAGCTTCCTTCAGCCTGCACCACAACTGTAGAACATTCTAGAATATTGGTATGATTCACCTTTAGGTTTGTTTGAGACGGATTATGCTATAGGAGTCCATAGTGGCTTTGAACTCACTGTCCTTCTGTCTTGGTCTTCCAACAGCTAGGATTATAGGCATGTATTACCATGACACAGGACATCTTTAGCTTTGACACAATATTAGTCATCCCCCAAATTCTAGTACAATGAGTTTAGGCATTTGCGTGTGCGCTTCAAAATTAAACTATTTTCAGTTGGGGACAGTTTCTTGATATTGCTCAGGATTCTCTTTCTATGAAGTCATCCCCCCCCATTCTCTCACCTTGTTTCTTTTTGGTGGTTCCTGTTGTGTGACTCATTCAGTTCCATTTCTACATCTTTATTGCTATGCCCACACCTCTTGTCCCACCTCTGGTCCCGCCTCCTCTGGCTTACCTCCTTCCATTTTCTGGGACTCTAATCTTTGTATTTTCTGTGAACTGATTTTGAATATCCTTATAGGTTTAAGAGATTCTAGTTGCTTTCTATTTAGGATTAAAACTTCTCCCTTTTGAATTTTTCTGGTTGTTTATTTATTTTGCTTGGAAGGAACAAAGTTATTAGTGTCAATTAAAAAAAAATTCACCAAAGGCAGCCAGATCGAAGCAAACAGTTTCCTTAAGACTCTGGGTCACTGTGATGAAAGGGGTGGCAAAGTTCAAGGACCAACCAGAGAGACAGACAGACGGAGAGACAGACAGACAGAGAGACAGACAGAGAGACAGAGACAGAGATCCACCCAGTGAATACTGATCACTGTACAACACCGTCTCCAACTTTATTGAGAAGAATCTAATGTTCTTGCTAATATTGCCGGGGTTTTGGCTGCTGATCAGGCCCAGTGACTAATTTAGGAAATACAAGGAGTCAACAGGATAGGAAAATATGAGAAGGAAAACAGAACTGTGGCCATTCAGAAAAGACCCTGACAATCCCTTGTCAGTCACGCGTCTGACGTAAATTGAGGGAGATGGAGATCACTGATGTTTTTCAGAGGGGAAGACGATCTAATAGCATTGTCAAGGCCTTTTAATTTCTGACTGACATGGGGTGAGTGTGTGATGGACAGGAAGATGATGAATGGAAGACAGGTAAGCCTAAATAGACATTGTAAGCTCTGAGAAGGAGACCGTAAGGAGCCTTCTGCCTGTGGTGGAGCTGTTCAAGGTTCTGATTTCACGATCCCGTCCCATTCTCCCTTCTTGGTCTTTCCTCACAGTTTCTGGCCCCTAACTTGGAATCATTCACTCATTGATTCATTGATCCACTCAGGATAACCTGAAATCCACTGTGTAGCCGAGGCTGGTTGACAGCTTGCAAGCATTCCAATTCAGCCTCCCAAGGGCTGGGGTTACGAACTCGTGTCACCATATCTGGATACAACTTGGGGGTCTCGCCACCCTTGGTAGTAAGACCTCATACCCTCTCTTTGTTCAGGCTTCACCTCTGGGTACTCCATCCATGCTTTGTGTCTTGAAAATATTTTGTGGTTCATAAAAATCAATATTGAGTGTGTGTTATAGTACATACACACACACATATATATTATTTAGTATCTGAAGTTAAGATCTTGTGAAAAATCTTCATACTTTATGCACTGTGAGCAGAGAACAAAACTGGTTTGGAATAAGAGAAGAAAATTGATTTGAAACAAAACCAACTTTTTTAAAAGAGAGAAATGTTGCAATATGGCTTCAGATCTATGGTCCCCACATTTGTCTTTGGCTACAAGTGATAGTAGAAGGTTCCACTGCGCTCCCTACTGTCGGCCTTAAAGGTTAAGTCGCATGTAGACCTGTTCTCCCTGGAGCCTTTTATAGCTAAAATTGACAAAACTTGTCCAAATCTATTTCGAATCTTTCATCTTTCCAGCCAGCGCCACTTTCGTAAGTAATGAGGTGTCGATCTTGATAAAGTTTATTGTTAAATTTCCTGTTTAGATCCTAAATGTGCTTTGCTGGTGTTTCTTATGTTCTGTGTTCCACCTGCTTTCATGTTGGTGAGCATGTGACATGTGTGTAAATATCCAAGTTATTCATTGGTGATAACTATAGATTATAGTCTTTTTCTGCCCTTACAGTTATGGCGAGAGTACTAACCTGGGGTTGCCAATCCCTTGAGGGGACTGTGGTAGAAATGCAGGTGTTTTATAAATTTATATAGAAAAAAATTGCATCTTTATTCTCATTAACACTTAATTGGAATTCAGCATTTTGTTGTTGTTACAAATACCACCATAAACATCACAGATATTAGTCTATTAAAATTTTGTAATATATTGAAATCACAAAATTATGCCTTGGCCTTATGAAATGATTCTACTTGTTATTGACTGTTATCACCTGTTTGTTTTAAAATATTTTGCTAAGTAAATAGCATCATGGTGGGTTTCTTTAATGGTATGCTGTATTTGTCTTGTATACTTTTTAACTTAATATTTTTATTTATATATTTATTTATTTATTTGTTTATTTGAGAGAGGAGAGGGAAGGACAGAGAGAAGGAGAGCAAGAAGTGGCACATGGGTGGAGGTCAGAGGACAACCTTTGGAAGTCACTTTTCTCCATGTGGGCTTCTGGGGTTTGAACTCAGGTTGTCAGGTTTGCAAGCAGTTGCCTTACTCAGTGAGCTGTCTACTACCCCTGTCTTGTATATGTTAAAACGTTGTTCTGAGAAGTCATTCATAGACCGCAAATGAATGGATGAAGAATCCCTGTCTCACAGACTAAAAGTTACCAAGCTGTTTGGAAATTCTGTCTTTATATACAACTTAGACCTCCTGAAAATCATTTATCCTATCTTATCTGGAAATCTAGGTCCATGACATAGGTTTGTGTGTGTGTGTATGTGTGTGTGTGTGTGTGTGTGTGAGAGAGAGAGAGAGAGAGAGAGAGAGAGAGAGAGAGAGAGTACTGTGTGTGTCTGTGGAGGCCCAAGATTTACTCTGGGAATCATCTTGGATTCCTCTATCTCCTTTTACTTTGTTTTGCAGTTTTCCAGGCTCTGCTTTCCAGGGTCAGAAGTACAGACTGATGTTATTTCTACCTGGTGTTTTATGTGGGATCCAGCATCTGAAGTCAGGTCCTTTTGCTTGCAAGGCAGAGGTTTAACCCCTGAGCCATCTCTTTTGTCCCATGACATAGTTTTTGAAGATGGAATTGAATGTAGCATTTTTGAAACTTAAATGTTACAGTCTATATAAGGAGAAAGGTAAGCCTTTCTACCTCATGTCCAGTATGTATTTTGATGATGAGCTTTTTCCCGACCTAATTTGGCATCCCCCTGGCACTAGGAGTCCATTCCTAGTGATGCATGCCTCATTCTGTTGGATTCCATATGGGAAACTTGAGTTAGTTATATTGAAATACATTAAGTTATGTGTGAATTCTTCTTTACACATTTCTTACACCCTCTGATAACCTGGTACCTTCTTTCTCCACGACGAGTTGCTGTCATCTGAGAGAAATCCTTACGTCTTTTATCTTCTCCATCATTTGTAAAGATGCTAAGTAGCACTGGTCCTGTGATCATCTCTGATCAGCCAGCTTTTCCTTTATACATCCCTATGCAACAGAGAAACCTTTCTAATATACTTGTCTCCTAACCAGAGCATTATAAATGAACCCATAACACTTCTCTATCTCCTCAGCCCCATGATGACTCATTAACTCAATTAAAATCATTAAACTGGGAAACTTCCATTAATGACTAAGGAATTATGTCTATGTTAATACTTCATTTCTTAATAAAATTCTAAATAAGCAGATGTGAGGTTTTCTTTGTTTGAACTATGATAGCTTTTTCTTTACTACAGAAGCTCTAAATTTTATGGATAGCCATTGAAATTGGTGCTTTTAATAAATATTAGCTCTTAAGGAGGTGCATTTTGATCAATCCAAATGTGGATCTGCGAGTTTCAAGTGTCTCAGTAGTAAATTCCAGATGTTTATATTTCCGTGTACATATCTGTGCTCCTTTCTGCACATATCCATGGACAAACCATACTAGTCAACCATTTCCCATAATACCTGATATACTGGTGTTTAAATGGACTGGTCTCAAGATACTGAGGGATGCATTCATGCAAAAATCTATGTGTAGGGTTGGGACTGTAACTCAATGTTACAGTACTCGCCTAGCATGCACGAGAACTAGGTTCATCCAGGGCTGCCAGAAAAATATCCTGGGATTTTTCATTGATTTGTAGAAACAGGCTCTGCAGTATTTTCATTGCTGATCTAGTTTGCTGATGTTCTCTTTTCTTCCTGCTTTTCCAGAGTACCCCTGGCCTTAGTGGAATTTTCTCATCACTTCTGTCTGGAGATATAATCTAGTAGCTTGCTGCTTTTTCATTGTTTACTTAATGTACCTGATAGTATCGTCAAAGGTCTGGATTGAGTTTCTCTCTACCATCTTCTTATAGTAACTCCCATGTTACCACTCAACTTTTCAGATTTATCCTATCCAAACTTGCACTCCAATCTCTTCTAATTGATCCATCATCTCTAACTCAATTGTTCATTTGGTCTAATCACAATGACTGTAAACACCTGAGATAATTACCTACTTTTACAAGGGCTACTGATAGGTTTTTATCTCACAATGGCTCTTACCCACTTTTCCTAAGCTTGGATCCTATAGTGTTTCTCCAGGCCTGCTTTGTAATCCTTATAAATACTTTATGCGTCTTCAACAAATCAGTCCTCAGACTGATATTTTGGGCAATTTCACTGGAGTTCTTTCAGAATTATTGGGCATATGTCACCCCTCATTCTGACAATTCCCTTGATTATTTTACAGATTTGCCTTTGTGCCATGTGTCCGCCTGACCCTCACTTGCCTGTTAATGGGTCTCCTCAGATAATGATAAGGAAGAGGAAGGCAGAGAACCCACATTCTTTTGACAAGCTCCGAGAGTGTTATGATTGATTGGAGTCAGGCTTGCTAATCTCATGGGTAGCTGACAAGTTTTCTCTCTTCCAGCTTCCCACACATCTAGCGCCATCCTCGGAGCTAGTTCAGCAACTAAGAGGAAAGGAGACATCTTCTGGAGGCTTTGGGGAACAAATCTGATTGCAAATACAAGGCGGGTCATGGGGAAAGGGAGCCTCTACCCTCCTTCCTGCTCAGCATGCTGGTCTTGTAGGCATGTCGGGCGCAGCTGCCGCAGCTGTCCTAGCAGCATGACAGACTGGCCCGAGCGACCTAGAATGCTGAGCTAGCATCCCGACCCTCCGGTGCCTTTGCGCTAACACTGTAATAATCCCCTTTCAGACTCGGCGTCACGTAGCATAGATAAACAGCTCCTCCGTGGGCCGGAGTCCCTGATACTTATTGCCAAACTCGGTCTCCGCTATTTGGGCTGACAAAATACCGTGTTTTGATGATTTCTTTTCATCTGGGATTTAGGTCCGTATCAAGGTCTGGGTTCTGGTCTTGAAAGGTAGTGATAAGGATCGAATAGTTTAGAGGACATTTGGGGAGCGAAATATCCTCTAATCCTCTTTGACGGGGAAAATAAAAAGTGGTGCCTAGGTGAGCCTTTGGTGTTAACAAGGGCAACCAGCAGACAGAACATTAGCACTACAGGCAATTCAGTCTTGCAAGTCTTTAGAAACGGTCAAGGAGAATAGTTTATAGACAGAGACAAGACAAAGGTTGAAAGGCGTTAAGCCAGGGAGGGATGGGGCTCTCTTGACATTTTCTACGCTAAGCAGCTGTTGCAGGGGAGGCAGCCGTTACTCTCCACATGCCTCATCCCCCAAAGTTAGGGTGAGGGAGCAGGAAGTGGATGAGCAACTGAACTAGACTATCGAGACTTGGAGAACGTTCTAGAAACCCTATCCTCAAACGGCGTTGAGATGCGTTTGTGTAAACTGCTCCGTTTCTCTGTGTCCCTGGCACAGCTGGGGTAGAGGAGGAGAACGGCCGGCTAGAACCGAGATGGCGAGACCAATCTGTAAGTTCTGACCTGGTACAGTGTATAGTTTTCAATGCAAATATATTATATGTTTAGAATTTTACTTGTTAGAGACAGAGAGTGAGAGATACATACAGAGATTTGCTATCAACCTTCAAAAGTTAGAAGATTTTCCATTAAAGCTCCATCTCTGGTCTCTCCGAGCAAGGAACCACTCAGTAGTCCTGTTGTTCTGCATGGCATTTGGTCGGAGCAGAGTGGCTCTTGTCAAATGGCTTGTCCCGAGCCCTCTGTTGCCATGTTACCCTCGCCTTATGTCCCATGACACCCAGGCTGCGATCTGGTTCATCATCACTCTCGTAGGGTTGTCTTGCTCACAATAGAGCCTGTCTCTCCAAAGAGTGGCGGGGCGGGTGAAAGAACAGATCGAGTGGGCTGTATGTTTCTTACACCGGGCTCACTTCATCATGAAAATGAGCTGCCTACCCGCACCTGTAGGCCTCAGAATTTGCAAACCCCACTTTTAAGTGCAGTACAGACCACAACTGGAAATTTGTCTTCATGCCGCCCTCAGACTCATTCTTCTTGAAAGAGAGGAGGTGAGAAGGTTGATTATTCCTACAAGCGGAGCATCCTCGGTGCATGGCAATAGCTAAATTAATTCAGCTTTCCAGACCCTTTGCTGCAAGACAGCTAGTCTGACAAATGTCATTGCTAATTAGTGCGCTGAGTTAGGGGAGGGAACTCGCTATCTGGTGATCGCAATTACTGCTTTCCATTAGGCCCCACAGATTAAGATGTGACAGGCCCTCTTTGCCCTGCTCCGGACTCCGAGGTAGTCCTGGGTGGCAGCAAGGGGGGGGGGGACTTCATTTGCAACTGACCACTGAGTCTCTCTCTGTCAGGCCATTTGCTGAGACAAAAGTCACTCGGTTCCAATGCAAGGAAATAAACATGGGGCACCGTAGCCTGACAATAGAGACCTGCAACGTGCAGAAATGCTGCTTGCAGCCCAACCATCTCTCATGCTTCAGCGTGTATTGCTGTTCTGTCCCCACGACACCCATCGAATGGAAAGCTTAATGCGTGTACAATTTTTTAAAAGACCTGTTAATTAGCCAGACTGTTAATTTGTCCACTAAAAGAAAAAGAGCTCTGTGGAACAGGGAAGCCTAGTTAATTTTAGGATCGGAGTATCAAATCTAAGAGGGTGTCAGGATTCTTGGTCATATAAGGTGGGTCCTAGTGGGAGTGGGATCACATCGTGGGGCTGGGCAGAGATACCAGCCAGCAGTCTGAAGGTCGCAAGGGCAGCTCCTGCCGTTCACACCAGCCAGTCCTCTGTGTGTGGCCATCTAAAGACCCTGGTGAGACAGGTGTGGCCAGAGCCGTGGCAGACAGAGCGTGTAGGCACGTCACTGGTGCAGATACAGCAAGCACTAGGAAGGCAGGCGTGAGTCCTTTCTCTGGGACAAACACAGGCCCAGTGCTCCCCTGCCAGGGGAACTGGAGAGCTGTCAGGGCAGAACATGGAGACGGACAGAATCATCAGAGGGATCCCAAGGGTGGGGATCCCAAGGGTGGGGCAGCTCATTAATACTTGGGGAAAAAAAAAGCGAGTGAACCTTTGCATGAGTCAGAACGTTATGACTCACAGATGGGACTAGCCTGAAACCTTTGGGATTTACCTTTGCTGGGTTAGTAAAAACAGTTGGGAATTCCTTTAGGATCTTACATGAAGAGCCAAATTATTTTGAGCAAAATGCATCATAAATCGCTTTCTTCCCCGGGTCTTATGCATGTATATTTGGAGTTACTCAAAATCCCATAACTTGAACTCACCGAGACCTTCCACCACTGTCACACTTGCAGTGGTGAGTTTTCAAGTGGAGAGAACTGGAAATCTTTGAGGTGATTGGCCAAGGTTGGGCGACTATGTGGGAGGCCAAGATAGCACCCAGTCTTTAGACTTCGCAAGGCCAGGCTGGGAGTTCTCCCCAGACCAGGTCTCATTTGTCATGGGGAGTTTACCCCCTGTGGTCTCCTTCATGTGGGGAGTGGGAGAAGATTTGTGTTTATTTGAAACAAAGTGCCCTTGTGAATAAAGTATAAGTGCAAGGTGGAGAGAAGATGTAGTTGGTCTCCCTGAGGCTGTGTGGAGGGGAACACAGCCCCATGAATTGCCTAGACTCCCTTCTGGTAACTGTTTATGTATTTATCACCCACAAATGTGTATAAACCATGCTGAGATCTAGTTACAATGTTCTATCTTCTAGAAGGAATATATATATATATATATATATATATATATATATATATATAGTGCTTACAATGAAGATGTGGCTTTTTTGGATTTGTCCTATAACTCCTCAAGGCTCTGCTTCACATGATGGAAAAGTCACCTCTTCCCCCTCCCCAAAGTAGTAGCTTCCCAGCAACTATACTTAGCACAATCACAGTAACTTTTCTTTATGTTAAAAGCAAATGCCTCTCCCATATGCCGATCCCTTGGTATTAGGAATATATGAGAAACTCAGGCCAGAGTAATGGCATGTTAAGATGGGTACCCCAGGTGGGCATGGGGGTGTGTGTCTGTAATCCTAGCCCTGAAGAGTGCGAGGCAGGGTTTTGGGGCTGGATGGAGTTACAAAGCAAGATGCTCTCTCAGAGAACAAAATAGCTAAGTCGACAAGCCCAGAAGCTCAAAAAGCAGAGAGTCAGAGCTGGCTTCTGAGTCAGGAGGGCCGGGTGGTCTCCTGTCAACCTTCTCACTGCAGCTTCGTGCAGCCCATGTAGTCCTCCCCCACCTTCTTCTCTACCTTTTGGGTGAAGACCCGTCCGTTCTTAGGCTGGATCATTATATAAACTGGAGCACATTTCCTGAGTCCCTGCGGCCCTGGTTTCCCTCTGGCAGTGATGTTCAAGGGACTCATCCCAAATACCAGGTAAGTTCAAGCCTAGGGCAGGCAGTGCTGTCATAGTGATCCACGAGGCTGCGGTCGCTCGGCCCTTGTGTTGGATAACAGGGAGTGCTAGGGACCGAGGACGGCGCACACCCCGTGCCACATCTCAGTTTCACAAGAGTGTAGACCTAATGCTAACCCCACCTGGTTAGCCAGAAACCAAAGTTGGAAGGTACTGTCTCTTGACTGTTTAATGTTGCCACTCAGTGAAGAATTTTTAAACGTGATGAGGACTAAACCACACACATCTGTGGCTCAGTGACAGTGCCCAGGCGTGACATGGAGAGCCCAGGCGTGACATGGAGTGCCCAGGCGTGACATGGAGTGCCCAGGCGTGACATGGAGAGCCTGCAGACTCTGCTCCAAGTCCCGCCCCTCCTCTCTTCTTTCAAGGAGAGACGGCGCTTTTCCAGCCTTAGGAAAAAACAGTAGGTAAAGGTAGCTTTGCGCCCCGCCTCTCTTCACATCAAGACGCTGATGCGATTCACATCCCTCCTGGAGACTTTCCAGGTTTCAGTTGCCCCTTGTGATGTGCACTGAAGACCATATTGAGGTGTGACCTTGGCCCAGCTCAAGAGCACTTTCCTGGGCCACGCATGAGGTTGCGTTCTGCACAATCCTGCAACACACCACGGAATAGGCGGCACAGACTCGCAGCTGAGACCCTTTCATTCATTCCTCGCACAAATGGGAGCACATCGCCTTCACCACTCTGAGCCTCAGTCTCTATATATACCACGTGGAGGTGGTAATGATGCCCGGGGACCTTTGTGAGATCATTCTGAGGCCAACAGGATATGTATATAGAGATCTTGAAGAGACTGTGCTATGTAAATGTCACTAGCGAGTTTTTATTTCACAACAAATCTGGATGGCGCTACCAAGACTTTCCCTCACGGACCAGTGAGATCACTACACAGACAGATGGAGTTCACGGAGGATCACTGACAAGCTGTTTTTGCAGGGGGTGGAGGGGTCTCTAGTGCTATGCGACAGGGCTTTGCTAAGCAGTGAGTGGTGGGTGTTGCCTTGAAGAAAAGAAGAGATTGCGAGAGTGGGCGGCTGAGCCAGGCAGATTGGCCAACATTAGGCACTCTCAGCGGGCAAAGGGTGGTGGGAACCGGGATTTTGATTCATACCCGGTGCTTTGGACCTTGTGACTCTCTCGCCGGGCTGCTGAACAAAGCCCCACTTCCTGTGTGGCTTGAAGTAACAGGCGAGATTCCCTCACCATCCCAGAGGCCAGAAGTCCAAATTCAAGGTGGTGGCGGAGCCCAGGACTTTTTCTGCCTAGCGTCTGATGGTTGCCAAGCAACCTCGGTGTTCCTTAGCTTCCAGCTAGCATCAGCTTCTGCCCCTGCCTCTCTCCTTCTGTGACATTCCGTGACATTCTGCTCTGCATGTCGTCTGTCTCTGTGTCTCACGTCTGCTTATGGGACACACGTCATCGTGGATTAAAAACCAACCCTGCTCCAGCGGAACCTCCCCTTACCTTACATCTTGATCATACCTTCAGAGACCTCCCCCCACCATCTCCAGATGGAGTCACCCACTGGTTTCAGGGATTAAGACTTCTTGACCGTCTTTTTCAGGGGAGACACACTGCAGGCCATGACAGTGACCTCCGATGAGCCTGTTAACCTGCAGAATGCCACTTCTCTCTTCTGTCTGCCTTGCCCATCTCCTGGGGCTGTTCAGCCGATCAAAGGCAGTGATGTTGGGGGGTCTGTAAAGCACAGGGCACTTTATAACTGTGTCTGGTAGTTTGTTCTCACCCTGGAGGGAATGCAATAAGGTCAGAGAAGATTGTCAAACGCGTGTCTTCCTCTGGAGCCATCATAAAAATAAAAGCTTGTAGTATTTATTATTAATAACCTGCCTGCTGGATCCCTGGAGGCCCAGGAAGCCCGCTGACAGAATCCTTGGACCTTCCTCTCGTGTGCCCTGTTGCCCACTGCTCTCCTTGCCGCGCGGAGGGCTTGCCTGGCGACAATCGGTTGCTTTGGTTTTGCGCTCTAAGATAAGGGACGCCCCATAAAGACGGCAATCAAGTAGTCTCAAGGCATCCTAACGTTCAAAAATAGAAGCTTATTTATCAGAGAGGTGTCTTTCCTTGTATTTAAGACCTACGTGTTTTTGAAAGTTTAAAAATACCACTTAGGGCTGGAGAGATGGCTCAGGGACTAAGACTCTGCCTCACACTCGGAAGGTCCTGAGTTCAGATTCCAGGTCCCACATAAAAAAATGCCAGGCAAAAATGGAAGGGGCCTGTACCTCTAGTCCTGGTGGGTGGAGCCTGGGAAATCCCAGAGCCAAGCAAGAAGGAGGTAGAGGCAAGTCCAGGATGATTCCCAAAGTCACTCTTGGTCCTCCATAGGGACACACAGTCCCCCCCCCCAGAGTAAATAAATAAATTAATCACATTTTTTAAAAAAAAATCACTCAGAGACCAATTTGTCCTGAGGAAAGGAAGAGGGGCGCTGTTTCTTGGCATTTCACCCCTCTGGGCTCTGGGACCCTGTTTCCCAGCTCTTAGCTCTCAGGGCCTGTGGTTTTCTCGTTATTCTTTTCCTGGCACCATTTTGTTTCGGCTCACATTGCTTCCTTAGCTCTCCAGCCTCCCACATTCCTCTCCCAATCTCTTTCCTTCTCTCCCACTCCTCCTCTGCTCCTTTTCTTCTTTCTTCCCCCTTCCCTCTACTCCCAGATGCCCTTCTTCTCGACATCCTTTTCTGATGGGGTTCAAACTAGAGATCCGATACTCACCTTGGGGTTATGCCCCCCACCTCTGCCCTTCTCCTTAGACACACCACTCTTCCGGATAGTTTATAATTTGTTGTGGACCTTAAAGCTCTTCAATCTCCTTGCCCCCTTAAGGAGATTGTGGAGACTAAATTGAATCCAAAGGGTTTGGGAGAGGGGGGGCTGTTCCTTTATAGACAGCTGCTTATTCATGTCCCTTTATTGCGTGTTGGTTGATTTGTGCTCCTAGGACCCTGGGCCGCACTCCCAGGCAGGGGAGGACAGCCGAAAGGCCTTCTTTCAGGCCCTCCTGAGACTGCACCACCCCGCCCCTTGCACCAGGAGAGGGACAGGAAGACACTCGGCTGTGAAGGTGGGGGATGCTCTTAGGAAGTTACTATTTGACATCAGGTGGAGAAGTTTCTCCATTCCTTGCGCCAGTTATCCAAGAGGTCCCACGAGGGACCGGGCATCATCCTGGACACGGGCATGTGTGTCGAGTGAGACATTCTCTAGATCTCATCAGCCAGTACCAATTGTGCACTAAAGATGATGGGATTCATTTATACTCACAGTCTCCGCTCAGCACCTGACATGTCCTAGAGTAGAGGGAAGGGATGAAGGGGGTGGTGCCTAAAAGGCAGTTAACTGTGAGCAGAGAGCTAGGGATGGGGAGTGGGAGAGGAAAGGTGGTAGGAGGCGTCAACAGATGGGAAGGCAGAGGGAACAGGAGTTAAAGACCGAAGGAACTGAAGAGAATAAGGCCTTAGACCAGGAGGTTCTGACCCGGGTAGCGGGAGGCAGAGGTCACATTCCTTCTGGAACAGCACAGAATTGTTGAAAAGCAGTAAAAAAAAAAAAAAAAAAAAAAGACCAAACACATGAAATACACTATTAAGCCACTCTTCAGCGCTGGTATCATACCATATTTACATGTTTTAAGTGTTTCCAAACTACACAGATAGTAAAGTGCCGAAAGTGTATTTATCTTAAGTGCGTATCTCTTTGGATTTTTTTTTTTTACCTGAAGAGACTGTGTGCTTATAAAATTGTGATTCTGTTTTTTTTTTAATGTAACATCATATCACAACAATTTTGCACGTGAAGCACTTCGAGAATCTGCTATTTGCTGACTGAATACTGTTGCGCCGTAGGATCCTCCCTGTTTCTCAGCTCCGGGCGTTCATTCCTCTTGTTTTCATTTTCCCAGTTGCACCGCTCCTGCAGCACGGGTGGATAAATATTGCTGTGTGTCTGGCTCCCTTCCCAGCCGTCTTAGGTCAAGGATGAGCACAGAAGGCTCTGGACATGCATCACCTGTGGAAAAGGGAGTTTTTCACCCTGAGAGTTCCAACAGTGACGGAGCCACCCCCAGAGCCCTGTCTGATGTCTCTGGCTCCCAGCTCTCTCACGAGAGGAGCGTCTGGCTGCTATCACTTCCTTCCCTGCATCCAGGTCGGAACAAGGCAGCGTCCTCAAGCAAGGGGGTGCTAGGTGTGTTGGAAGAGGCTGACCCCTGGGACCTGGGGCCCAGCTGCAGGTGGGCAGATCTCAGAGAGATCCCTTCTCCCAAGCTCAGCACCTACAGGAAAGAGTGCTCCCTCAGCCTGACCTGGGCTTCCGATGGCTTCCCTCTGTTAGTCCTGCCCCAGGGAACCCACCCAGTCCCCATAAGGAAAGGATGTTTAGGGTTCGTACTAATTAACGCGACATCAGTTTATAAGATCCTATGTTGGCATTTTCTCCAAAATGTTTTGCACACTTTTCTATCTCTTTGTGTGTGTGTGTCAGAGAGAGAGAGAGAGAGAGAGAGAGAGAGAGAGAGAGCACACCCACATATCCACCTGTGTATTGTATGAATGTATTTGTGAGTGCATATATATGTGAGAGAGAGAGAGAGAGAGCACACCCACATATCCACGTATGTGTATGACAGTGTGTATTTGTGAGTATGTGGGGGGCGTGTGAGAGAGAGAGCGAGAGCTGCCACACATGTCCACGTGAGTATATGTATGAATGTGTCTATTTGTGAGTGTGTATGTGTGTGTGAGAGAAAGTGCATGTGAGTGCATGTATGGATGTGTGTTTGTGAGTGTGCACATGTGCATGTGTGTGTGTGTGTAAAGAGGAGAGTGCACAAGGATCGGCACTGAGAAAGTAAATAAAATTCAGCTGCTCTCTCCGGCTCTGCCTGCCTCTGCCTGGGAGCCGCAGCTCCTTGCAGAGTCTGGCTCCGCCAGCTGTTTAAAATGGCTGGCCTCCTGTTTACTTCCTTGTTTGTATGCCTGAGCAAAATGGGAAATTCAAAGGAAGGCGTGTTGCTTTTTCCCTGAGCAAGAACCGAGCAGGGCAACGCTTCCGCCTCCGTTACTAATGGAGCTTGTTCTCTGCAGACTGGCCGTGAGCCCAGGTTGACGGAAATTCGCTTCACACAAATACATTCTGCCACTTTCCCTCTCGGGGACAGACATGGCACACTCCCAGGGGGTCATTCCATCTGTCCCCTGGAGCCAGGATTACTTCCTACCTCATCTCTACAGTGACTTTTTTTTTTTTTTTTTTTACCATGACTTTTAAATAAACCATAAAATGGAAGCTTTCCTGGCAAGGGGAGAAATCTTCTATTGGTTGAAAAGGCTAATGGAATCATACAGCCTTGGAGGAAAACAAAAATATACACAAAGGAGGAGACCACATAGAAGCGGAAGGGAGGGGGTTACCTGCTTCTTTTGCCCTTCTCCCCCTCGCTGGCCTGAACCCCAGCCACAACACACAGTCAAAACACATTGCATGTGGGTTTCCATACAGGCTGGAAGTTCGTTCTGTCCCAGGTGTGGGAGGGGAGGGCGTCCTGGTCTAGGCAGAGCCATGAAGAACCTCCAGGTATGATACTTCAGGGAGCAGAAGGAGGGAAGGAAGGGATGTTGGAGAGAAATTGCTTCTCCAAGGAGACTCCTGGTTCTTAGATACCAGGAGTGTGGCCAAGAGACCCAAGAGAAAGTGTGAGAATTTAGGCTTCTTTTTGCCCGGGACATGAGGGACATCTGACACTCCATTTTGGCAGCAGGAAAGGCTTTGCCAAGTGAACATGGCAGGGCCGAGCAGATGTTATGCAGAACCAATCCAAAAGCACCGCTGAGCTTTGAGACAGGAACAAAATGTGTAGGTCCAGTCCGGGAGGATGGCGTGCTGCGTGCATGAGCATTCCAGTGTGGACAGTAGGCAGCGAGCTCCATGTGTGCAGAACTGGGAGAGAAAAAGTATTCACAGACATTTTAGAGGAGAAAAAGATCTAAACAGGAAGGTCCGGGCATTTCCGATTTGGTCTCTGTGACACGGGCTTCTGTCCAGTAGTTTTTGCCAGGACGTCTCCTTAGAGGTTAGTTAATCGTTCTTAAGCATTAGGAAAACGAGCTCTCCTCTTTATACATAGCACATGCAGAGGACATGTGTGAGGGTCTCCTCCTGATAGAGGGTACCTGCCACTTGATCTGACATGACTCCCAAATGTGCCCAGGGTTCTGGGAGTGGAGCTGTCTTTCCCGAGATGATTCCAGGTTCACAGAGCTGATGTGGGCACTCTCCCTGGTAGACAGACAGGGACATGGGTAGGAGCGCCGTGGCTGATGGAAGCAGCAGTTTATTTCTCTATGCAGGCAGACCTGTGAGCGGAAGGGAATTACAAGCAATAGAAGCCGCTGTAGGAAGGAAGGAGGGGTTGGCAGGTAGCCGCACCAGGCCGAAACAAGCTCACTTCTTAACCGTCTCTGGATTTCATCAACACCGTAAAGGTTTAAGCGCCAGCACGCATTGAAGTCATACTTACCGGCGGGCCAGGACGGCAAAGGTCAGTTGGCTGGGGCCATCTCAGTCCATGGGCCTCCCTACACAGCCAGCCTTCTCCCCAGTTCTCCCCCCATGTCTCCCCTAAGTCAGTCTCAGGAGCCAGCAGGTATCTATTTCTCTCTCATCTAGAATAGTCTCTTTTCTGGACCAGCTAAGGCCTCATGTTTTCTCCTTTTGCAGGAAATCATTGCAAGAAACTCGCGCTGACCCCAATTCCTTTGCTTCCTTTTCCTCTTCAGCTTGCTTCAGTCTGATCCTTGACCACTCCCCTCTCTCCATCTCACAAAACCTACCCTTGGCCAAGTCACCAGTGGCCTCCATGTGGCCAGCCATGCCCTCCCATCCCTCGGCCCGAGAGCATCACCGGGCAGCTGGATCGCTTCTGTCCACCTGGTGAGCCCAGTCACATCATCTGCTCGTCGGCCCTGACCCTCCATGCCCAGGCACACTGTAGAGTCCCGGAGCCTTGCTTCACGCCCGATCGGAGTTCATTCCTCCCTCATCCCACAGCTTAGGCACGCAGAACCTCTCCTCCTCACCCGTGTTAGACAGGGACCAGGAGACTTGGCTAGAGAGGTGTCTGTATTCACATACGGAAGGCATACTTCAGTTATTTCAGAAATATCACAAAAAATCAGAGAGGATTCTTTTTGAAAATGCAGAGTCACATTATGAAATATGTTTTATGTGGTCCTAAAGGAGATACACTAGGTACACGTAAGAACTCTGTCATTAGAGCGCCAGACTCAGTGTGCGAATGGATACACGACACATTGTCCGGAGTCCAGTGCTGTGAGAGGGTCAAGCAGTAATGAGGAAGAGGAGTGAGCATCCCACTGGGGAAGTTAGCTCCTCCATCACGCAGTCTGCCATTAACCCACCATAGACTGTGAGGGTGTTTGTGGGGCCTCTTGAGACGTCTTCCCTCTTCCTTGGTGAAATGTTGCTAGGCCAAATCTTGTGCAGGTCTCGTGGAAGTGCCCAGAGCTTCAGCGAGTTCACGGGTGTAGAAGCCCCACCATGTCTAGAAGATGCTGCCTGTCTGATCTTACATCCTTATCTCCCCGCCTTCAGGGACGCTCCCCGAGTCTTGGGGTCTGGGTGATCGAGATGTCATGTTTAGGGCTGAACAGTTCATGGTCACTTATTTTCTGTACTTTGAATGGTCATGATTTTTTTAAGCTAATCTTTATTGTTTGCACCTTCACTCTTTCATGTGGCCACAGAATTGGCATGTTTGATTTTACAGCCTTGGTCAGTGTGACTTTGAAATCTTTCTGATTATGGGGGTGGAGAAATGGCTCAGGGGTTAAGACTCTGCCTGAAAATCTTTCTGATGAAAACTAGTCTGAAAGTATATTCTTTCAGCATACACAGTGTTGACTCTCATTTAAAAGAAAAAAAATGCTTATGTAAAATGTATGTGTGAGAGAGAAACAGAAAGAGAGAGGGGGGAGATGGAGGAATTGATTTAAGAAGAAGCAATTTCAATGAATCCATCCAATTTTCTGAACTCCTTGTCAGAGTAAGATATAACACATACCTAACATCATAGCATCTCTAACCACACTACCCCGAATACAAATGACTTTTTATCTTTATTCATTCATTCATTCATTTTTTTAGTGTGTGTGTGTATGTGTGTATGCACATGTGTCCCTGTGGAGGACCAAAGGTGACTTCCAGAATCATGCTGAATTGCTTCTACCTCCTTCTTGCTTCCTTCTGGGATTTCCCAGGCTCCGCCTACTGGAGCCGGAAGTGCAGGTCACCGCCATTTCCACCTGGCATTTTTACTGGGATCCAAACTCAGGACCTTCTGCTTGTGAGGCAGAGTCTTTACCTTTGAACCATCTCTCCAGCCCAAATGACTGTGATTTTTAAATATTCCTCTCTCCTCTTACTTTATGGCTGTGGACTTAAATTGTGATGTGCCTTGTAACTTACAATGGGGATGGAGCTCCCTATGGGGTCCCCAGGGCATGAATCAGTCCTTCCCAGTGTTTTAGCTGTGAAGCCCAGGACGGCAGATTCCCAGGAGCAGGCATTCCTTCATAGATCCATGGTGCTGTGATAGCACTGACAAGGTCTGCAAGCCAGCATGTGGGTGAACCTCTAACAGCTGCCTGCGGCTTCAGGGGAAGAACATGTAGCACCTGTGAGATGGTTACCTGATGCCTCACGGTGCCCCAACTGCTAACTGGTCTTTTTTATTCTTTTATTCTATATGTGTGGTATGCACACATGTGAGTATGTGTGTGCATAGGCACGAGGTTGATATTGAGAATCTTTTTTGATTGTTCTTCCACTTTATTCTTTGAGTCGGAGTCTCTCAATCAAACCCAGAGCTCACCAGAATATGCAGTCTGGATAGACAACTTGCTCTGTGCATCCTCTGCCTTCTAAGGCTAGAATTATGGGTAGGGACACCACTACTTGGTATTTATTTGGGTTCTGGGGATCTAAACTCTTGTGTAAAGTGCTTTTGTGGCAAGCGCTTTAACTGCTGCACCATCTCCCAGTCATAATATGCCGTAAAAAAGTGAACTGTGTAAGTGCATGCACACTCGCTCTTATCTGCACACGGGCTTCTCACCCCCTTTTCACTGTGTACCTTGCAGAGGAGAGAAGACGGATGGACTAATAGGAGGATGGGGAGGGAGAAGGAGCCCTGGGATACAGATTAACACAAACCCCCCCCCCCATCTGTATAGCTGTCTCTTTCCAAGCTCTTCTGCACGTGTCACCTCATGTGATGCCTACTTACGCATTCCTGGGACTTCCTTTCCCAAACCACCGACTTGTCACTGGATTTTTCTCTGGTGTTTACTTTCAAGGCAATTTTCCCCGCGCGACTCTAGATCCGTCTCTGGTATTTGAACTGAATTTGTAAACATCGAATCTGGTAGACTGGATCATTACTGACGACCTTCCTCCCAGGTCCCACCTAGGCCAAATGTAATGAGGCAGCATGGCAGCTGCAGCAGCAGAACCCCCGGCCTGCATCTCGTCCGGCATGCACGTTCCCTGCATCTTAAGATGCACGTTCCCATGTCCCGAGGCGGGGACTGGAGAAACCTGTCTTCCTGTTTCCGTGCTTTTTCTTGTTCCTGAGTTTACACATCCTCAGGTGCAGGCAGGTGCTTTCCCTCCAAGACTTTGCAGACATGATGGATATATCCCTCTCGTTTTGTGTGGCTCTCTCCTTTCCTTTGTTCCTTCAGAACACCTAAGCGTTGTCCCATCTCCCCGTGATTTTAATAACAGGGGACAGCTAGACTTATGATTGTGTCAATTTTAACAGACACAATGGAGAGGTTTAGGTGCGGCCCATATTCACAACTGCTTGCAGTCTGCAGACACCAGCCCCCTCCCGTAGGGTCATTTGGATGCGCCCTGTGAATTGCAAAAAGTAAACTCTCCCATCACATTTACCTTGATTGCACCTGTATAGAGGTTGCTAAAGTTAGATCCTTATTGTTGAGTGAAAAAAAAAGACGTTAAAAATACAGTAAAAACCTTTGAGGATGCTGGTTTTAACAGATAGGACTAGCATCTGTGTTCGAAGCAGACTGCAGTGCATCCTATTTCTGACTACAATAGGTGATTGTTATGCTCCAGGAGAAACCATTTTACTCCAGGGGCCTCCACCATTTCTGTTTGGAAAGCCGTGAGGGAATGAGCTCCACTCTTACTCTGTATTTCCTTGGTTATTGGGGGCTGTGATTATCGCATTACATCTAGTAGGTTAGGGTTCTGGGCATGTATGGGGAAAAGGTCATGCTGTGGATCTGTAAGAATGCGAAGCTCTGGCATCTTTAGCAGAACACCGAGACACTGAAAGAGACTGAGCATTCTTGGCGAGGAGCTTAGACTCTTAGGCATAAAGTGGAAGCTGAGAGGTCAAGCCCTGGAGGAGCAGATTCAGGTAGTGCTCTGAGCCTTAATCCAGAGGAGTTCAGATGGACCCAACCGGAAGTAGCAGCCCGAGCCGAAGGCAAGCTGAACCAATGCCTGGGCTCCTTCTTTGGACACCCATCTTAATACCCTCAGCATTTATTCCCTGAAATATTTTTAAATGCTTCCAACGCCATTCTTTTCTGTAAGGAACCATATTTAAGGTTAACTACTTAGCCTCAGTTAACTATGGAATGTTCTGCTTTACAGAAAAAAGCTAATAGAAATAATTGCAAGGGCTTTCCTTGTCTCAATGAAATTATTAACTATGACATTTAATACTATTGTGAAAAATAACTGTGTATTCGAGCTACTGAGAAAAAGGATAGTTATTATTTAACTAAAATTGTATTGGTGCTTTTTGACTTCAAGAGAGAAACTTAGGTAGGTATATACTATAAGAAAGAGATTATCACCATCTTAATCCTGTAATCAGCCATAATATTATCACTAATGAAATGTCCTGATATTATGCATTTGATTCATTGAACATAACAATATAGCACTTAGTAGACAAAAAGGCAGATTTTTAATCCACTCAGTTTTAATTGAAATCTTTCAGTTTCTAGGAATTACAGGAACAAGTTCCCATCACTACCAGGAAGTGAGTCATGTAGCAGGATAGCTTCTCTGCAATCCTCATAAATAAGAGTCAGAGCAGAACCTGTGAAATTTGAAATTAGTTAAAGGTTGTAACCATCAGATATTGTATCCTAGGTTATATACTGGTTTGAAATCTGCATAGAACGGTTTCCAATATGCTGGAAGTCTTAGATCATATAAAAACACATTGAAATGGAAAAAGAAATCATTGCCTGAAAAAACAGGCTTTGGACAAGGTGTACCCTAAATCTCATGTTGGTAAGTTTATAGGTTCATATACATTAGAAACAAATGGAAGAAGACTATTGTACCAAGATATAACAGTTGAATTCTGGGTAGGAGAAACTGATGTTTGACTTTGATTTTCAGTTTTTATTTGCCTGGATTTTCTTGTTTTCTGTAGAGCACGTGTTGGCGCCTCTCGTCTTTTAATTAAAAACACTATAGGTAAAATGTCAAAAGTGAGTTAAGATTAATATTTGTTTGCTATGATCTCTGGATTCCTCTGGAACTTGGGTATTTTAAATAACCCTTAATTTTGAATAATATTGAATCGAGAGAGAAGCAGATAGAGAAGACACGATGTGCTCATCTGTTTCCTCATAAGGCTCCATATGTCGGTTGGAACCGAAACATTAACACTGGGACATGGTTATTACCTAAACTTCCTGCTTCATTCAAACATTCACCCCAACTTCCTGCACTAATATTCCTTTTTTCACTTCAGAATGTCACATTGCATTCAGTCATCGTAGCTCTACAGTCTCCTCCAATCTGAGCCGATTACCCTGTCGTCCATCTTTTTCCATGAATTTGGCAGTTTCATAGAACTCTGCTCAGGTCCTTTGGAGAAGATCCCTGTCACAGCTACATGCAAGTGTCATCTCGTCCGTTGAACAGGAAATTGATTGATGGGGACGCCCAGCCCGTGGTAGGTGTGGCTAGCCCTGGCCAGGTGAATAAGATGGAGGGAGCTGGGTAACAAAATTGGCATCGTTTGATGCACTTGGCTGGATATGCTGCCCTGGCAAGTAAAGACTGCCTCTCTCTCAGCAGTCCTGTGGATATATAGAGATGGTGTGGCCAGTTCCCTCGGCCCCTGGTGTTGGTGTGAATGCTCCTGCCAAGTTAGATTATGAACTGTAAGCCAGACTCTCGGAAGCCAAAGCAAAACCTCTTGTTCTCTTAGGCCACTTGGTTGTGAATTTATTGGCAACATGAAGAGTAACTGCGCCAATCCTTCATTGTGAATTTGTCTGATGCCTTTCTCATAACTGGCATTGTAGTTGCCGTGGAAGAATTTCATGGATGTCATGTGCCTTTCTTGCTGCATAATACTGTGAAACTGGGGTTCATGGCACCAGCACGGCTTGTCACTGGCAAAGGTACCCTTGGCTCTCTTGATGAAGGCAGCGCCTGCCACATCTCTGTTATTTTTCTAGTGACGACTTCTTAACAGTTACTATTTTTCCCTTGCCACACTTTATTCTAGAAGTGAGTCACCAAGTCCAGTCCATATGGTTCTTTCTGAACCCACCCCCACCATACACACACACACACACACACACACACACACACACACACTAACTAGCCAAGAGAGGTTGATGTTGCCAACTTTTGAAAGAGCATTGTTTGAAAGCGCACCGTCCCATATGGCACCGGTGGCTGTGACACTGAAATAAAGGAAACTAAGAGAAAAGGGATTCGGGAGCAGAAAGCCCGGGTTCTTCACTTAGCTTCTCTGTCCTTACTGACAGGCTGGAGGCTCAGCTTGCAAATTCTGTAATTCCTCGTGACAGTTGCTCCACTTCAAGGCCCACTCCCTGAGACCACCTTCCTCCACCAAGGCTCCACCTCTCCGAGGTGCCATGACCTTCCCAAACACAGGAGACCGTGGGGGACACATTTCAAACCATGACATCCCCTTTCTTAAAGCTCCCTTCCAAACAGCTCTTTGGGATTTCCATGAAGCTCCCTTGTCAACACAGACGAGGCAGCATGAGGAAGCAAGGGATGGTAGCCCGGGAAAGCAAATCGCTCGCCAAGTTCTCTTCCCTTGGGAACATCCTTTCACACTTGAGAAAGAAACTAGGCTGACATTTCCCAAGTGCCATTTCAAATTGCCTTTAAAGCTCTCTGGCTGTCCAAGGCCTGTGATCTAACTTCAGTCTTCCCGAGTGAGTAGGAAGAGAGATGGGATGGCGACAAGGATTGCTCAGAGATATCGTCTGCTGGCGGAAGCACAGGGCAAGAGGAGCCACACCCAAGTCATGCTGGTTAGACTGTCCACAGTCAGGAGTCCTCAGGCCTTCTGAATGGACAGAACCAATCGACAGTTTCATGAGGAAAAAAAACCCTCAAATAATCGCTTTATGTATAAGACAATATGGGCTGATTAATATTTTTCCAGTGCTGTGTCTTGCTGTTCTCCCGCAATCTAGAGTTGGGTCTTTAGTTTTTGCCAACATTTTTTGGGGGGGGGGACTGGATTGTTTCATGATAGCTAGATGTGGTATTCTCCACAAAGTCTTCAAGCTCAAAGCAACACTGGAAAAAGCTCTTGATATATTCCTTCAAGTTGACGGACCTGTTCAGGTACATTGAAATTCTGCCAGAGTGGTCTCGTCTTCACAGAAATCTGGAGGTGAATGTAAACTTGGAGATTTTCACACGGAGTGACTTTTTCTACCCGTCTCTTCTAACGTGTTTAGGCATAAACTAACAAATCATCTTGCTTCCATTTTGCCTAGAAATCAGACTCAAAAACAAACTGATTTGAATTTGAAGAATGCATATCTCAATGACAAGATTCATTAAGGCCAGGCACGCACTGGGGGGGAATATTGTTTAAAATTCACAGAGATCCTGTTGAGCACTTGAAGCCCCGCATCATGATGGTAGTTCTGTGGGGTTTGGGCCTGGAACAGTAAGAAAGTGAGTTAAGTTCGGAGTTGTTGATTGCGTATAAAAATCTGTATGAAATTAGTGACATGTTTTAGGTTGTCAACAAAATATTTGGGACAATTAAATGCTTCTATGATTCATTTTTCTTTTTGTGGACTTTTTTCGTGCAGCCGAAAGTGCTGTTTGCTTTCTGCATTTTCAGACAATGATATCCCACAGTCCTTCTTTGTAATATTTAAACTTGATGGTATTTATGGCAATTTCTTAAATTGTTATCTTTCTCCTTCCTGACTGGGATATGTGTTTTAATGAGTGAGTGTCTTACTGAAATCGAATACTCTGTGTATCACTAAGATTATTTTGTGTCTTGTGTGGGCCTGATATTTTGTTTAAATCTTTAAAAAGAAAATTATGCTCTCTTTTCTTCTGACCCTGAAAACCTACCATCTCATTGTTACTGTGTACATACATAATGTTTTCTTGATGGATCCTTTCTAGAAGCCAGCAGTCATTGGATGTCTTTGTCAAACCAATCCTTCAGACATCATCCACTCACAGAGTTCAGAGGTCACCGTCATCTTTGCTCCCTTAGACCCTTCCAGCCGATAATTCCAGAGTACACAAAGGGGTCTCAACATGTCAGTCTCACCAGACTGTAGAGACAGGGTTTCATCTGTGAAAACAAATATCCTGGGCTGCTGAGACATTTTAGATTCAGATACATGGGCCTAGCAGAAAACATAATTGCAGCCATGCACTGCAGAGGCTGAACGCCTAATGACAGATCCATCACTGTCTTGTCCTGAACCACCACGCGAGACACATCGTATGTGCATGCAAGCTTAGTTCTCTTGCATGCTTGCTGCACAGTCCAGAATTCCACAGAGACTAAGGTGAGGCAGATAGAAGCGTCAGCCTCCTGAACGCCACAGTAACTGCAACGTCTGCGTGAGTGTTCCCTTTACCTGTGATCAGTGATTCCAACTTCCTTCACTATTGAAGTCCTGTCGTTGATTAAGTCGTGGCTTCTCCTGACTTGTTCTTGTTGCTTTGCTCATCACAGTGTGTGTGTGTGTGTGTGTGTGTGTGTGTGTGTGTGTGTGTGTGTGTGTGAGAGAGAGAGAGTAGCTAGAGTGAAAGACAGTCAATGCCTTATTCTATCACTTCTATTTTCTTTTCTAAGACAGGGTCTGTCGCTGAACCTGGAGTAGTTGGTTAATCATCAGGCCCCCGGGATCCACCTGACCCTGAACTCCCCAATTCAGGGGTTACCTGTGTGTACCTCCCATGCCTGGATTTTAACATGGGTCCTGAACTCGGGGCTTCATGTTTGTGCGGCAGGCGTTCTATCTTCTCAGCTGTATCCCTAGTCTTTAAGCTTAAACCAAGAAATGGACAATTTCAGCTCTTCACTCTGAATAAAGATCTCATATTTCTGTGCTGTGTACTTAGTTTGTCGGGGAGTGGGGTGTTATGGGAAAGTTTCCCTTCTTTAGAAGAAGAATCATATATATATATATATATATATATATATATATATATATATATTCTTTCCTTGGGTTCAAATACTTAAGTTTCAGAATTATTGTTTAAAAGTTTGTTTTTCTTTCCCGTCTTCTGTTCAGATCTTCTTCTGACCTTGCCTGATTAGGACAGGATGAATTTCAAGTATATATTAAGTGAATCCGGAAAATGAGGGTCTCGGTAGCCAACATTCTTACGTCAAAAACAATCAACCACCTCTTTGAGGTCTCAGGTAATTAGGGAAGCTGACAGGTGTAGGAGGACTTCTGCATCTGAGGATGGTGTCAGTTTAGAGTCCCCCCCCCCCTTTTTTTGCCCAGAAGAAAAACACAGTTTTCTCTTCTAATTGTGAGGAAATTAGTTCATTTATATTCTTTAATTTTGTCTTCACTAGAACTTTTTCCATTCTTAATCCAGAGAATGGGCTTCAGACATTCAGGTTTTTGCTTTGTTTTATTTTTTTTTCTTTACCTCAGATTTAAACATAAAGCCCTGTGTTCCTACCTTTCTGAGTCCCAGATCAGATCTCTCTAGGGTCTCTGAAGTTTGTAAGAGCCATACCTTCAAGATGCCTAGTACTTCCTCAAACTTAGCAGTGTCCAGAATGACATATTCTCTTCCACTGAAGCAGTTTCCTTTTCTTGCATGACATAGTCCAGAAGTGATGGACCAGTTATGATTGAGACTCTTTCCTCTACCTGCCATCACTTTCCTTTCACCCCTTTCCTCTCTCCCCCTCTCCCAGTGCCTCCCCTTTCCTCCCTTCCATCCCCTGGAGTATCCATTTATGTGGGCTCCAAACCTCCCTCTGAGTCCTCCACCCTAGTGAGGGTTCAGGACTCAGTGACATAGCCTAGGGCCCCTTCTTGGGCTCCCCGTTAGCATGGGAACTCTATTATGACTGTTTAAGCCCTTGCTTCTAAGGATCTTACTGCCTGAAGCCTTCTCCCCTCTGACCCATGCTAGACTTTGAGGGATCATTGACATGTCATATTAGCTCTTCTTTCTGCACCAGGAAGGCAGTTTCGAAAACCAACCATGGCTTTATGTCAACAGACACACAATGACAAAAAATAACCAATATCAACATGTCGGAATGGAGCCTGTGATTCTTCCTCACTGGCTAAGTGATTCAGTTCTCTCACAAACCCCATGGGACCCAGAGCTCAAGGCAGGGCCTCAGCAGTTGTTGCTTTCCTTTGGAGTTTCATGAGAAATGTGGATGTCACAACAACACCTATCGTGAGAACCCCCAGAACCCCCAGGAATGCGTCTCACCATCATCCCATCCACTTGGACACTAAGGCTCAGGGCAGGTGGCTGCGACCAGATCTCTCTTTCTCTGGCGACTGCCCTCATCTTCCCTTGTTTGAGTTCACACAGACACCCTGGCTCTACACTATTTTTATCCTATTTTTCTTGTGGTGCTAGGTATTGAACCATAAGCCTCATGAATAGTACCACTGAGTTATATCCCAGTCCTAGAATTGCTCCTATTTTTAACAGTTCCTCACCTTCCTACATGTTTTGAAACATATAGAGATCAATTTCTATAGCTCAATTTCTGTTTGCGATTTCATTGACAAGCTATCTGTCTAACTGATGTAGTGTGGAAATGCATCGTACCCCATCTTTCTACTGGTGTTAGGGAGCACACAGTTTCCCTTCTGTGGCTATCTTTCATGCTTACTTGTTCCCATAGAACCTGAATCATTTTTTGTAACTTCTCATGAATCCCTAGATTCAAAGAATTACATCCTAAATTTATCCTTTGTTCTAAGAGACCAAATTAATTTAAATGTATGTAGGTTTCCAAAAAGAACCACCCAAACGACCATCTTTCCCCTTCCTTCCATATTTTGAAGATGAATCTCATGATCCTGTTCCTGATGTTCTAAAGTATTTAACTACGTCAGAACATCAGCAAATGCCATGTATCCAATACTGAAATAAGATGCTGCGTTGCAAGCCCTTAACATTGAAAAAAAGTCCTTTAGGTTTAGTACATATAACTATGATTAAGCCATATAATAGTTCCTTCTAGGGCATTTCATAAGCTTGATTGGGAATTATGAAGAAACAAAGCAGAGCCACTTGAACTTTTTATTTTAAAAAAAGGTACACTTTCTTTTAAACGAAATTGGAAATATATTACACATAACCTTGAACTTTTGTTTATAAGCAACTCATGTCCTAGAGCAAGTAGGAAAATTCTACCAGGCTGCAGAAGTATGTCATTAGCTCTCACACGTTGAGAGGAAGAAGCTTTATATAATATTCTCTTTCAGAGGATCGACCATGCTTTTTTATTCAACACCCCCCCCCCCCCGTCTATGCATCTGTCTTGTTTCTTTGCAATCATGCTGCAAGGCTAACATCCCCTTTACACGATTAGAAAATCTCTTATTGGTCCTGGGCTGGTCTTAATCACCCCCAGCCTCTTCTGCCCAGGAAAAGCTGCTGCTAGATCCTTAGCTCCCTGGGCGCTTCATGAAGCACCACCCAGGCTGAGGCAGAAGGATAAAGGGTGGAGAGCTGGCCTGGCTCACACGGGCAGTCTGAGCTACATGGGGAGATCCTGTCTAGAAAACAAACAAACAAAAATAACTAAAGAAGAAGGAAAGGAGGAGGAAAAAGAGGATAAGGAGGACAAGGAAGATGAAGAAGAGGAGGATGAAGATGAGGAGGATGAGGATGAGTTTTGATAAAAGTGAAGCTAGTCTCCTGCCTCTATGCTTTCCTATTTAAAAATAAATAAAAAGATTCAGCTCCTAGTTTGCCCACTCAGGCTTGATTGTGTAAGCGGGAGTTAGGACTTTTTGGGGTGCATTTTACATTACATAAGAATGGCATTCTGTTTCCTGCACTTTGCCTGGAATTCTTGTCATTTCTCGGCCCTCTCAACATCTGGGTGTCGTAGTCACCAGCACAAGAAAACTGGGGTCCTGTGAACAGGTGGTGCAGACATGGTTTCAAAGGGCTTTAAAGCTTTACCCCATCTTCTAGGCTCCAGATCGCCTGCTGACTAACTTAGTGCTCCCTAGTTCTGCCTCATTTCTTTCCTCTCCTGGGTAATGACTCGCTTAAGAAATCTTATCTGCTTATCGGTGGCATCTAGTACAAAGGGTCGTTTGGGGACTTGGCAGGATCTTCAGCCCCTCCCCTGGGCTCTGCTTTATGGGAGAAGACAGAGGCATTAAGATCCACTCCAGCAACTCTGCTGTCGGCGCATCAAATGAGCTCTGACTTCGCTCCTCCATAGAACTTCGTCTCCCCGGCCCCCAGACGCGAAGGTCATGAATTCTTGAGTTCAGACCACTCTTGGGGAAGTCACGAAGGGTCTGACACCCTTCTGGGAGCTGTGGATCTTCTTCTTTCTGAAGATTATGATGGTGATCTACACGAGAGATCAACTGGGCTTAATGTAGACAAGCAAACAGGACGCTCACTGCCCTGGAATGAGGCAAGAGAGGCAGAAGTTCTTGCACGCCAAGAACCGGGGCTGTCTGGGGAGCTCAGCGGGTGACGTGTAGCAGCTTCACCTGGCGTCGCCTTCGGTTGCTCGGCTCCAATGACGTTGTGCCCAGGAGGAAGATGTTCATTACTGTAACTTGAGTCTGGCACACAGCTGTCTATTCCAGGAAGGTACAGTGCTCATTGGCGTTCACTTCGTGTTGCGGGACAGGGTAGGCACATTCCTTGTGAACGTGGCGTGCAGCTTGAGGAGATCACAATCCTCCTTTTGGAAGAGAATACTCATTTTGATAGAAGTCACGGACTGAGCATAGTGACACTGAACAGCAATGATTAGATAATATTTATGCTGCATTCTTATTTTCTGTATATCAGGCATTCGACCATGTATTTTGCATATTCTTATTTTTATATTTTGCATCCGTGGGTGTGTGTAGGTTTGTGTGGGTGTGTATAGACACAGCTCTACATGCATGCCTGTAGGGGCCCAAAGATAACTTTGGGAATCATCCTGGATTGCTCTGCCTCATTGCTTTGCTCTGGGGTTTCCCAGGCTCTGCCTTCCAGGGCCAGAAGTGCAGGCCACCACCATTTCCACTTTGCGTTTTTGCTTGGAGTCTGGGATCCCAACTCAGATCTTTTTGTTTGCAAGGCAAAGGCTTAATTAACCCCTGAGCCATCTCTCCAGCCCCAGATCTTATTTTTATAGCAACCTTATCAGTCAGGTGAATGTTATTATTTTTATTCTACAGACAAGGAAACTAAGACATGCACCAGGAGCAGAGAGTTTGGAATCCCCTAAGCCCCTCCTAAGCGTTGCTCATAGCTGACTACGGCCAGGATGAATTCGGCACTTGTCTCTGGCTCCTGGAGTTCCAAGGGTTTTTATTCTAATTCAGTAGGTCGGAGGGGAATTACAGAGTGACTTGTTGTCCCCACTGACAAAGCTTTCCAGGGTGGAAGAATCTCTCCCAGGTCCACCTTTGCTTCTGCTTCAGTAGAGGAGGACTTTGAAGAGGTCTTCGTGCCGAGCAGCTATAGTTAGCAGACTCCTTTTAATAAAGGGAAAAGCATTTAGCCCTCCCCTAGCTCCTGCCCCCATTTCTGTCACGCAGTGGGTGGCCTCCCTCTGCCCACCCGCCCACCTCCTGCCGCGGCTCCCTGCGGCCTGACACTTGTCTTCCTTTGCCACATGCCTCACCCACAACTGTTCCCTTTCTGGGCTCTGGGGCTCTCAGCCACCCACTCTTGCTCTGTTCTTCTGTCTCATAACCTAAAATTCCTGCATATCCCGCTGCCCCGTGGTCACCCGCGGGCCACACCTGCTTTGCACAAGAAGCCCACCTTCCGCGGCCTGTCCCTCCGCAGGTGGGACTTGCCTTCTCTCCCTCACCTGGTGTCGCCTGCTGCAGCTGCTAAGCTATAAAGCCTGCAACTTGCCACCGGCTGACCCGGGGCATTCCTTCTCAAGTGTGAGGCGGTGTGTGCAGGACCCTGGGGTCTTTCTGCCGGGCAGTAGCTTTTGTTACCAAATGCTAATTTTTCAGTCCAAGTGTGCTGACAGGTGACTCTAATGTTCCTGGAGGTCAACAGGAAGCAGCCCAGGCGCGTCTTGGACTCTTCTAGAGATGGGACAATGTCCAGTCAGAGAGAGAGAGAGAGAGAGAGAGAGAACTTCATGAGCTATCCCCTCAGCCGCCTATCATGTGGCTTTGGTAGCCAGACTTCACGTGGAGACCCTGCTGGAGATGAGCCGTCAGTGTCTTAGTCTTTCTCTTTTGTTATAGATATGAACACACGACCCAAGTCATTTAGAGGAACCCGTGGTTCCAGGTTGCAATACATAATGATGACAGAAAAGTCGAAGGAACTGGTCATATTGTCTCCACAGGAAGAGTCGAAAGAGGGACGGACTTTCTAATTTGCCAGTCTTCCAGTTTCGAACTAACCAACCAACTCTCTCTCTCTCTCTCTCTCTCTCTCTCTCTCTCTCACCTGCCTAGAAAATGGTCTCACCATAGGCTCATCCCCATCAATTAGGTCATCTCTTATAGGCTTCCTTAACTAAATAATTCTTCATAGGTGCCTGAAGATCTAACTCTCAATTGTCAGGTAGACAACCTACAACTACCTCCCACCGTAAGCACATTTTCTACTTTAAAAAAAAGTCACTACTACACCTGCCTGGCTTACTGTGATTGGTACTGCAAACTCGCCACAGGTTTTGCTCTGTTTTTCCTATGGTGAAAAAAGATATTCCTGTTACCAGAATGTTGCATGTGTAGTTCTTCTAGACAATAAGAGCAGTGATTATTTCTTCTTCATCAGCTTTACTTACTTCTCTTATGTCCCTTCCTGCCGGCCAGAAGGATCACGCTGAGCCATTCACAACCTCGAGATGGTCGGACCACTAGTTAGGGAGGACTGGAGTGTGGCTCTAGATTGCCACCAGTCTCTGTAGCCGGGGACTGAGCATCTCCCTCTTGGGACCTTTTCATGACCATTGTGAAGTTTCACAGGGCTGGAAACTTTAGAAACGGTTCAAGGCAGATCTCGGTAGGAGTCTACCCAATAGACAAAAATGTAAGAAATAAAATCCCCTGGCTTCTCAGAAATGTCTGTAAAGGATTTTGCAGTTGTTTTAAATTATGCCCCTTCTGAACTGGGCATGGTAGGTACTGGCATGAGTGCAATCTCAGCATATGAGAGGCCGAGGGTTACAAATTCAAGGCCGGTCTGGGGAAGACACTCTCTGTCTGTCTGTCTGTCTGTCTGTCTCTCTGTCTTTCTCTCTTTCTGTTTCTCTGTGTGTGTGTGTGTGCGTGTTTCTCTGTCTTTGTCTCTCTTTTTGTACACACACACACACACACACACACACACACACAAGCATATGCATACACATTTCCATAGCTTTATCTGTATTGCATCCCAGGACAGTCTGAAAACTGTCCTATGTACCTTGTTCCTGGCAGCAGTAAGAGTCTTATGGATCTTCCTGGGTTCCAAGGTCCAGCTGAGTCCACCAGCAGGACACTGTCAACAAATGAGAGAGAAGGAGAGCATACCTGTGCATGCTTGCATGCCGTGGTATACATGTAAAACTCAGAGGGCAACTTTGGAGAGTTCGTTCTGTCTTTCGACCGTGTGCCTTCTGGGGATCAAACTCAGGTCCTGAGTCTTGGTGGCAAGCATCTTTGTCTACTGAATCGTCTCACCTGCCCTAGTTAATCTTTTTTTTTTTTATCATATCATCACTCATATGAGACCAGGAAGTATATGTGGAAGATTTATAGTAAAAAAAAAAAAAAGAGCTATGTAGCTATTCTGTGTTCTCTTGTCAATAACATTGGTAATATGTAAGAACAAGTATTTTTCTCTGTTACCAGCTTGCCGCAAGAAAGCCATATCTGCTCTCTAATAGCCCCTTCTGGACTGTAAAGTGGTCTCGCTAGTAAATTGGTTTGGAAACTGGGTTATACCCAGGCTTGGACATCCATTTATATAGCTTAATGGAAAAAGAGGGTACATCTGTACACAACTTAAAATAGAATAAGTGAAAGAAACAGTGATAGCTGCTATGGATTCACCACTTAGAGCCTGGGAGGATTGATGGGTGTGGGAGGCCCTGATGTTCCTCTGATCTTAAAAATCACTGATTAGCCAATAATAACACACTAGCACACCAATTATACCAGCTGTCACTAGGCAGCGCCACGCTGTCAAAGTCATCAATAGAGAGACAATCCCCTCTACTTTCAAAGTTGTCCTTGATCAGTGTCAAAAACATTTATCACTGGGAGATGTCTAAATGAATCTCGATGAGAAGAATCACGGGGAGTCTTCAGTTCTCCACCAAAGCTTCGGGTCTGCTTTCCTAGGCTTTGTGGGAAGGGACTGTGATTTCCGGAGATCTCAGGGGCGACTGGCATGAGCACCCCCAGATATCTGCCAGGGATGTCGAGAGAATAAGGAAAGATTTTTCTCCTCCTCTTCTTCCTCTTCGTTTTAAATTATTGCTGTACTGGGAAGTGAGTCGTTTGTGACAAGATAGCCTCTGGGGACCACGCGCATCCTGGAAGCATCTTGTTCTAACCCAAGCAATTACTACTAAGGGACAATTTAGCATCTCACCTAGCAGTTCTTCAAGCACTAACATCCATTTTCTTTCAGGTTAAAATTCCCTTGGAGGAGAGGGCCTGGTAGAGAAGCATTCAGGTTTAAAGGAGAGCAGGAAAGTGGGCGAGGCAAAGCTGCATTAGAGGCTCTCTCTCTCTCTCTCTCTCTCTCTCTCTCTCTCTCTCTCTCTCTTTCTCTCTCTCTCTGCAGTCTATCTCCCTCTTTTCCTGAGCCTTGGGACCAATCCATCATCTTGAAGTTGGGGATATGGCTCTGTTATCTCAATCCTACTTTGGATCCTGCCTTTGTACTTCCTGTGTTCAGGCGATGATTTTATTTATATTTTCACATATTATAGTTTCTTATTTAAAAAAGAAAATGCAGCGCCGTGACTTTGGAAGGATCCACCCCCACTCAGCGTCAAGAGAGTCTTTCGAGGCGAGAGCCTCCCCAGCTTTATGGGGCTGGTGGCATCGCAGCGAGGTCTTAAAGGGGCACACACTAACTACATTGTGTAATTTGGCTTACCTTGCCGCTGTATTGTCATACCAGAAATTCTCAAACTCCCTGGTCCATTCCAAGATGACATTTGGTTAGAAGTTTTATAAATGGCTAGGGACTGAAGGTAGGGATCATAATTTCCCAGTTCCGACCTTTAGCGCTCAGTTCCACGTGATTCGTAACCTTTCTAAGGTGCGTATCGGAAGATTTATGCCATTCTGCCCTGGAGGGAATCTCAGGTGATGTGTATTCACAATGCCCTCCGTGTCGACCAGTATCTGAACATGGATTTAATTTTTTTTAGCAGCAAACAATGTAAACGACGTGCAGTAGGCTTTAAAGAAGAGTCAGCGTGGCTGGGAGAATAGGGGCGGAGCTAGAAAGATGGTGGCATTGAAACTTGGACAGGGTTTGTCGTGTGGAAAAGGAAGAGGCAGATTTCAGGGGGCAGGGCCAGGGAGAGGGGAGGGAAAGAGGCTGGGCGGAGCCTAGGAGACCTGCTGAGGTTTATCATTCACGCACTACGCTTCTCCCAGCTCCTTACTGTGAACTATTTTATTGTTTATCCATAAGTTTATTGACATGAACTTTCCCATTCAACTGTTTGCCAGCGTGAATTTCAGTGGCATTCAGCATGTTGATGTTGTTCAAAAAAGGTCACCACCATCCGTCTCCACAGCTCGTCTGGAATGTATGTGTGCATAGTGAGCATGTGTTCTGCGTGTTTGCATGCATGTTCATGGGTGTGAGTGGGCTGTATGTGAAGTATGCAGTACCTGCTTGGTTGTTTTGCTCTACGTATGCCAGGCCAGCTGGACAATGAGCTTCCAAAGACTCTCTTATCTGGCCTGTTTCCCTGTAGAAGGATCGTGTCACAGCATCTAGCTTTTTACATGGGGATCCCAACTCCAATCCTCAAGCTTGTATGGCAAGTGCTGTATTCACTAAGCTATTTCCTCAATTCTCTAGAACGTCTTTGTCTTAGAAAACTGACTCCCGGTTAAACGGTAGAGCCTTCCTTTGGTAACGTTCACCCTATTCTCTGTCTGAGTTTGATGAGTGCACAGTACCTGACCTTTATGACTGGCTTATTTCACTTAGCAGAATGCCCTCAAGGTTGTACCAAATCAGAAAGTCTTTTTTATGTCTAAACAATATTCCATTATACGTGACATATAATATATAGCAGTACGCACACATATAATATATAGCAGCACACAACATGTTGTTTTCCTACTCGTTCCTTAATGCACACGCCAGTTGCATCTACCTTTTGCTTTTTATGAATAATGCTGTGTGAGGGTGGGTGTGAAAGTGTCTGTTCAAGCCCCTGCTTTCTCTTTTTCGTACCATATTCTCAGAAGTGTTAATTCTCTTTTTAACTTCCTCGGGGGCTGCCATGCTGTCTTATGAAAATTTCAGACATTTGCAGCATTAAAAGCACAATAAACACACGCTCATCAGTCACGTTCAGAGCAAAAGCCTCAGTTTTCAGCTCCAGAATCCCACCTTGCCACGAGATTGAGAGATAAGGATCAAATTTCCAAGTTCTGGAGTCAACCCCAGGTCACGCTCAAAATTCTGAGTCTTATGTACTTGAAAGAAAATGTAGGCTTTCATATTTCAGAAGGGAACAGGATACAGTCATAGCCCAAATCTAAAAAAGCTAACTACTTGCCAATATGCACTTGACCATCATTTCGCTGTCACCATCAAAGAGACTTGAATTGTTGGCCAAGATACACTCAGACGTCATCTTCCTTCTTCTTTCAATGCACCGGAGCATGGACATGCTGCCCTCATCGCATCCCTCAAAAACAAACAATAATTCCCTGATTGTCACTTAGGCCTGTTTTGTGTACAGAAGTCCAATGTTGCCACGCGTTACCCATGGCAGGCTTTCGATTCTGTCCTGAAGATGAAAGGGACTCCATCACTGGAAGTTCTACATGGGAGGAGATGTACTCCCTGTTGACTGCAATATTTTTTCCAGGCTTTTGAGGACCATACCTAACTCTTGGGAGTGGATTAAGGAGACTGAAGGGTAAAGGCCCTGCTCTAAGGCAATCTGGATCCAGATTCTAACACGAATCAGCAAGACTTCTAGCAAGTTCTCCCCAAGCCACCAGAAGTTGTGCATTCACCATCTCCAAGTCTTGTTATCTAAGTAAATAATGTGCTGACTTCAGCCCATGCTTTTGTGCTATATGAGATGCTGGGAATTCGCCATGTGTGCAGTAGCTCATTTTCTCCTGCAGGCTTCATCCGCCCCTCTCTAGCTCCCTGTAAAGATGCCACCCCAGGACGCTCGTGTTTTTTCTCCCAGGGCAACTCAGTCTTTGTTTTCCATCCCATAAAACCAAGCATCCCTAAATCCTTATTCTGTCATCGAATCAGCAGAGTATTTGCTGAGCGACAACTGTTTACTCAGTAACACCAAGGGGGAGTCAAAGGAAAAATACAGCGCACTCCAAAACAAGAGAAAGAACACTTAGAAACATCATAATTACAGAAGCCATGCTTTCCACTGCGTGTGCACAGTCTAGCAGAAAAAGAGCAAGGAAAGAGATGGTGGATTTCCAAGAAAAGATGGAGACTTGAAGGAGGTGTGGCTAAGAGACCCGAGGCGGCAAAAGAGCATGGTGCAGTGCAGGCTTAGCTCTCTCTCTCTCTCTCTTTCTCTTCATCCTCTCTATAGGACCACTCCGCTGATAGATACACACCAGGCACTGGTGCCCAGAAGAGAAAGGGCTCTGGGGCACACCTGCCAGAAATCTCCTGAAAAAGACATTCTCATGTTCTCAAGCAAACCTTACCTCATTGCTCCTGGCTATTTTGTATCCTCTGTCATTGCAGATGACACTCATGCTTTCTCTTAGGAAGATGTGTTCGGGGTGTGAATGATGCTGGATATACCATCCACTTAGATGCTGGACGTTCCACTTAGGAGAACTCATGTAGAGATGTGCTCTTCAACTTAATGAAAAACAAATTTATTAGTCTCACATTTTCCCCCCTCTTCTTTAGACTTGAAAGACAAGCTCGTTCTTCACAGCTTACCTTCTCTTGCTTTAATTTATAATCTCTTCCCTTTCCAAAGGCTGGGTGCTTTGAAGGTAAAATGCTTCTTTCTGTCTCGATCAATCATTGGCAAGCTGTGTGACTTGGCCTCTTCTTGCGTTGTGCTTCTAAGGGATTTTGCCTTAAGATTGATGTCAATTCATTTGAGAAAAATTTTTCCTTGTAGTGGACCCTATGTCACCCTGGAAAGGCAGCAGCTTGGGGAGGGTGGGGCCATACCTGCTTCTCTTGGCTGATCTTGGCGCGTGTCCTCACAAACATGGAGTGTGATGGTAAGAATGGAGGCTTGCTTGGGCCTAGAAATATTTGGTTGTGAGTTGCAAGAGTGTCTCCCTATCTGCGACCTGTGTGTCATGAGAAGGGCCCAAGTAGTGACTCCAGACGTGGGTGTGTTTAAAGTCTAGCCTTGCTCGCTATCATCAGTGTGACCTTGGGCAAAAAAGACAATGTCATGTTTTCTTAGAGCATCCGTAGCTTCCTCACGAGTAGCTGAGTTAGTGATTCAAGAGTTATAGGATAGTAGAAATTGTATCTTCATGTTCTCTACCATAATATGTGATAACATAAGTCAGATCATTATCTATATAGAGAAGAATAATGGGCTGGAGAGATGGCTCAGGGGTTAAGACTCTGCCTCACAAGCAGAAGGTCCTGAATTCAAATCCCAGGTACTATGTAAAAATCCCAGGCCGAAATGGCAGCATCCTGCACTTCCAGCCTGGTGGGCAGAGCCTGGGAAATCCCAGAGCAAAGCAAGAAGGAGGTAGAAGCAATCCAGGATGATTCCTGAAGTCACCCTTGCTTCTCCACAGGGACACACAGTGCCCTCCGACACACACACACACACACACACACACACACACAATAAATAAATAAAATATTTTTGAAAAGCAGAAGAAGCTATATGGGGCCTCAATCCCAGGAATGTACACCCTGACATAGATATTATTTTCCACCCACCCCAGTGTTTGTATAGCTCTATGGTATTTCCAGAAAATCCGGTCATTTTCCATTTTGCATCTATGCCTGGGTTAGTTTGCATATTCTCAGATTCTTCTAAAATACAGACGAGAGGAATAGCATAAGCAGTTCTTTTTATATCTCCATGTTTTCTTCTTTGCTCTATCTCACCCCAAATCTCCCGTTGCCTCTCTGAATTTCTTCATTTTAAAATTGTGCTCCCCACCTGTAACGTCTGGGACCTGTCATTGTCACCGAGCTCTCTTCTGACTCCCCGGCCTCAGGTGCTCTGCATGCCTTGCGCGGCCCTGGCTCCTGCACCCACCACAGTCACGTGACCCTGGGCAGCACCTGCCCCCACTGGTCTGTCGGATCTCGTTGTGATTCTGGTTCCTTAGAGGACGTGGAGCAACCTGGTGCTGACACACTCCAAAGTCACCGGAGGTGTCCACAGGCGTGCAGGACCATCCGCAATACGTGAACCTGCAGGCTCCAGAATGTCGTGGTTTTCAGTCTCCAAACCAGCTCGGAGCCAGGTGGGCCTGGCCTGTTTCCCTCTTGCTTTGCTGTGGTCAATACCTTCCGGGAACAACCGAAGGGACGAAGGACTCGCCAAGTCATAGTCCATCGTGGCAGGGACACCACAGACCACGGAAGCCCGAGGGAACGACGACATCCTGTCCTCGGTCAAGAGCAGAAAGCAACGGGTGAAGGCATGCTGGTGCGTCCGCAGCTTGCCTCTGGAGAAGGGTACCACCCGCCGTGGGCAGACCTTCCTTCCTCTGTTAACCTGGTCAAGATAATCTCTTGCGGTCAATCTCTTGCCCCCTCTGGCAGGTGATTCGAGTTGACAGTGAGCGCAACCATCACGGCCCTTTACTGGGACATGGGCACCGAGGCTCTGTGGCATTCAGCTTCTCTCCGAGGCCCCTCTGCGGCATCACCGTGGTGCCAGTCTCAAGCCCACACTTCTAGCTTGGCATTCACTCCACAGTCCTGGAGGTCAGCTTTGTGTATTTACTCCGCTTATTTCTGTGCGTGTGGCTTTCTACACCAGAGGAAGGGAGGACAGGGCAGGGCTGGGGGTTGGGAACGGGTTGGAACTGGAGAGCTATAATTAATCCTTTCTCCCACACAAACCACCTGAAATACCACATACGATAAACAGCATCACCCGCAAAATGCCATGATTACACAGCGTTGCTTCATATTCCAGAGGAGAGGGGCGGGGTGGCGCTAATTAACAGGTGGAGATGGAATATTTACAACATACTATTACTGGTAATAGAATTATCTTCACCCTTCTAATCATGGGGGAGCCGTAGAGATCTTCCCAGCTGTGAGGCTGGCCGGGTCCTGGGAGAAAGGAGGACACGGGAGCCATGGCAGGCTTTTTCAGCTCTTGATGTCCCCAGAGAGGAGGCGTGGGGCCATGTCCTCATGGAAGATAGCGACGTCATCACTCTCAGATAGACCAGGATGTCCACACTGGATTGTCAAACTGAGCTGTTCTGGTCTTCTTGGGTGCCTTCTCTCTCAAGAGATGGTAGTCTCCGCTCCAGAAAAAGAGGATTGGGAAACACTTTTCAGGGCTTGGGAGACGGCTCAGGGGTTAAAGCCTTTACTTTGCAATCAAAAGGACCTAAATTCAGATCCCCAGCGCGTAAATAAAGAATGCCTGGCAGCCCATACTTCTGGCTCTGGAAGGCAGAGCCTGGGAAAGCCTAGAGCAAAACGCTAAGGAAATAGAGCAAGAAATCCAGGACGGTTCTCAACCCAGGACACTCAAGTGTCCTCTTGTACACTTGTATGTCCATCCATGTGCAAAACACACACACATACACACACACACACTCACATACATACACATATATTCGTGTAAAAAAAATCTCTTTCCAAGGTTCAAAAGAAACAAATGTCCCTCTGCTTCTCTGTTGCTGGTCCCCTTTCCTACCCGTCCCCCTCCTGCTTCCCAGTGGCATTCCCCTACTTGCCCAACAGAGCCCCCGAAGTCTTGAGATCAGCAGTGAACTTCGGGGCGCATTGATGGAGGCCTTCAGGAAGCAGAAAGAAAACAGAGCCTGGGAAAGTTGAAGTGACTCATGGCGGGTTAGAAAAGGTTTAACCAACTCTCAGCTGCCCACCGCTCTCCTTGCCTGTTCACCTCGTTCCCGGGCAAGAGACCACTCCAGTGTGACTTTAAAGAAAAGTGGAGAGGCTTCGGGGAGCACAATATGTTTTTATAAGAGAGAGAGTTGGCACAGTGGCCACTTAGCAGTCTATTAGCAGTCCGCACACTGCCGAGCGCGTGGGCCGTGAAGGAGGTCGCTCTTACCGAGTGGAACGAGAGATGAAGCAATGACAGAGCCAGAGAAAACCCCACTTCAACAGTTGCCGCAATTTAGACGTTGTTGAAATCTCGCCATCAGCTTTGCAAGAGGACAATAACTCTCTCGGGTGTTTGTGATTATTGTCATTCAGGGGACAGAAAGAGAGAGAAAGAAAGAGAGAGAGCCAAGAGAGAAAAATATCATCAGCTGGACTTATTTTTTCTGTCCCATGAACGTGTTGACTGGGGAAGGAGTGCGGAGAAGAGAAGTGGGATTGTGCC
Source organism: Typhlomys cinereus (assembly GCA_023101885.1). Lineage (NCBI taxonomy): Eukaryota > Metazoa > Chordata > Mammalia > Rodentia > Platacanthomyidae > Typhlomys > Typhlomys cinereus. The sequence continues at coordinate 1,022,771 of JALPQD010000440.1, read as the reverse complement.
GCCATGGATGTCACCATTACCCACCAGGATGTCATTTTACTTCATTAAAGGCTGAACTTGGGGCAGAAGATGAACTTTGATTGGGACGGAAGTAATGAGCTCGTGGAATTTCCTCTCCCAACTCACAGTGATTAACTGCTGTGTTCAATTTCTTACCTCTAGAAACAGCCCAGGGAAGAATACCAAACTAAGTATTCCTTGGGTCATCGGAAAGGTGTCATTCGTCCCCCCCCCCCACCTAATTCCTGAGCTTCCTCCGAATACCAGAGTCCCGAGGAAGTCTGTGCTATGACATCTCCCTTGGATGGTCCATCTCCCCAGACCCCCTCAGCAAATCTCAGGGAATAGGGTACCGTTGGTCTCCAGCTAAGAATGAGCTGTCTTTAAATTTTCTCAATTGTGTGGTGATTTGGAACTCAGAACACATTTCTCTGATAAGAACCATGCCATAAACGGTAGGCAGGTTCCTTGGCCAGGGAGTGAAAGATCGTTTAGCCCATCTGTAACCAAGCTGGTCGTTAAGAATTCTGGCTCTGGTTTTAGCTCTGTCATCTGCTGCCTGTGTGACCGTGAGCAAGTCAAATAGTCAGTCTTCGCCTTGAAGACTCATTTGTTTTCTCTGTATTGGATACAATACAATTTAATCGGCATCGTGAGTACTTCCAGGGAAAGGTGCACCCCCGTTTCTAACGGGCGCAGTGGAGAGAACCTGTCTTCCCTCCAAGAGGGGCGCGGTGAGTACTCTGCCCACACTACCTTCCAGCGACCCAGCGCCTGGCCGCAAGCAGCTCTGGGAAAACAGGAGCTCTGAGGAGGGCTGGAGCGAGAGCATTAGTTCCTGGCGTCTGGCAGCAAGGGAAACGGAAAGGGGGCCTATCTGGCTATCCTGGGATCAGTCAGGTAGGGTTATGGAAGAGTAGGTGGGGACAGGCGTCCTGCCGAGTGCGGCAATGCTTTTCTAACACCGTGGCACTCTGTCAGGAGGTCTGAGCAGACAGGACCAAGTGTAGCTCAAAGGTGAACTTTGGAATGCTTCTGCAGATCTTTGCCGGATTGTTACAGTCAACTTCGTAGCGATCCTTAGCCTCTAATCAGAGGCCCAAAGTTAAGCTCTGGAGGCTCGTTGTGGAAGAGAAGGGGCCCTTGACGCCTGGAGCTTCCGAGAAGCCCTTGGCATCTGGGTGCACAGAAGACCAAAGGATGCCTGGCCCTGGGCACAGACGGTGGCATGCAGATCCGGTGCCTTGCAGGGGCCTGGGGCCCCGCCCAGGAGTGGACACGTCAGCACCACCCACCCAACCCATCCACGTCTCCCCTTTCATCTCTGCCTCTCTCAGTTCATTTCCAATCACAGGCTGGGGGGTGGGTGGATGGTGGGGGGTGCATTTCTCTTGTCCCCAGGGCTAGGAATCTCAGGCACCAGGTGGTCTTTTCCCTGGGCCATCTGCGGAGCACAGTGGGGGCAAATTAAACTGTTAAGCAGAGAGCAGAAAATGAGATCCGCTGGAATGGTTTGATGAAGAATCCAGAACTTTCTGGAAGCTGCAGGGTGCTACGGAAGGCTCGGCTGAGCCGTTCTAATGGCCCCTGGTGGGCGCTTCTGGCATTGGCTGGTGAGACCAGTGGCTGTTGCCCAACCTGCTCACCCAAAGGCCGAGGAGCGAGCCGCGCAGGAAGCTGAGCGACTCCCGAGATCCCAAAGACTAGGAGAAAGGACAGCGACCCACTCTTGTCATCGCCAGCCTTCCCTGTGCATTTCCAGAGGGAGGAGGAGGAGGAGCGCTGGCACAAAGGGCGCCCCTCATCAGGGGGAAGGCACCCCAATCCCATTCGGCCCAAATTAGAAAGCATCGAGCTGTAGTCAGCACTCTGAGAATGCAGCCGGTACGAACTCAGCATCTGTCTTCCCTTTGCTGTGCTTTTCTTTCTTTTTCTTTCTTTCTTTCTTTCTTCCTTCCTTCCTTCCTTCCTTCCTTCCTTTCTTCTTCTTCTTCCTTTCTTTCTTTCTTTCTTTCTTTCTTTCTTTCTTTCTCTTTCTTTCTCTTTCTTTCTCTCTTTCTCTCTTTCTTTCTTTCTTTCTTTCTTTTTTCTTTCTTCCTTTCTCTCTCTTTCTTTTCTTTCTTTCTCTCTCTGTCTCTTTCTTTCTTTCTTTCTTCCTTTCTTTCTTTCTTTCTTTCTCTTTCTTTCTCTCTCTTTCTTTCTCTTCTTTCTTCTTTCTCTCTTTCTTTCTCTCTTTCTGTCTCTCTTTCTCTCTCTCTTTCTTTCTTTCTCTCTCTTTCTTTCTTTCTTTCTCTTTCTCCTTCCTTCCTCTCTCTCTCTCTCTCTCTCTCTCTCTCTCTCTCTCTCTCTCTCTCTCAATCTTGGAAAACTTTTACATCAAGGTACATTTCAACCTCCAGCTCAGTTTATCTCTGTGGTCTTGACACCCCTCACCTCTGGGCGCCTGCCTTGCACCTGCACCTTAACCTGCCTCTAGCTCAAAGCCAGGGCACGCGCTGCTTGCTCTTCACTTTTGGCTGCAGCCACCTAACCGCACCCCGGGCTTTGATCTGTCCTTGTCTTGGGCTGCTGCGCACTCAGTGGGCAGAGTAAACCTGTTGGTGAGGGTGTGTAAATAGGAGCTGGTGGATTCTAACCTCAGGCTTGTGACTTCCATTTTCCCACAACATTCTAGCGCAAGTGAAGAGCTGAGCCAATTCTTTGGAGTTTACAGCAAGAACTGTTCCCTGCAATCACAGACGTCCCCGTGACTTGCTCCTTAACAAGCTTTTGTCTATTTATTTATTGTGTGTGTGTGTGTGTGTGTGTGTGTGTGCGCGCGCGCGTGCGCTGTGTCCCTGTGGAGGGCCAAGGATGACTTTGAGAATCATCCTGGATTACTTCTACCTCCTTTTTGCTTCACTCTGGGATTTCCCAGGCTTTGCCTAACAGGGCCGGAAGTACAGGCCGCTGCCATTTTGGCCTTTTTTTTTTTTTTTACATGGAATCTGGGATCTGAAGTCAGGACCTTCTGCTTGCTTGGCAGTCTTAACCCCTGAGCCATCTCTCCAGTTCCCTTAATAAACTTTCTAGACACTCATGACCCTCTGCTACAGACTAGATTTATTTCATTTCTTAGGTGCACCTCTCTTAACTTTTCTTGGAAGATGGTTCTGAATGAGAACTTCTTGAGCTCACATAGCAAACTACATGAAAGGAGAATGAGTTGTCTTCCACGCTGCTAAACCATCAAGGACATGTCTACACCCGTTTTCTTTCATTTTCATCTGCATGTGTGTGTGAGGTACATGCCTGGGTGTACATGTATTTGCGTGTGGGTAGACACACATATGTCATGTACATGAATATGTATGTGCATGTGGAGAACCAAGGTTGATACTGGGAATCGTCATCACCTTTCCACCTTGTTGTTTTTTGGTTGAGTCTCTAGTTAAACCCTAAAGCTCACCTACAGGACTAGTCTGGTCTAGATAGCCTGTTGTGGAGATTCCCAAGCGCGGCTTCCAGGACTGGAATTACAGGTCGGCCACCATGCCCAATTGGCATTTTACATGGGATCTGCAAATCTGAATGCCACTGGCTTTTGCTTGCGCGGCAAGCACTTTAACTGCCGAGCCATCTCTCCAGCCCAGCGTGCACATCTTTACGGTCCTCCTCTTTCTTCCGCTGGCCCCAGGGAGTTCCTGCTTTGCTTTATTTTTGATCTTTAAATCTTTAGGACTAGGGTCTTTCATTGCTCTCTTTTCTCTTTGGGTGCCTAAAAGACAGTGCATAGGTAGTCTCGATTTATAAAGAAAAGAGCAGGCAAGAAAAAGTCACTCGTCAGTCTCGGGGTGACTCAGGGGATAAAGTATTTGTTTTGCAGGTGTGGGGGCCAGAATTCAGAGCCCCAGGACCCACATACACGCCAAGCAGACATGTTGCCACCTGTACTCGCAGCACTTAGGAGACAGAGGCAAGGGGTTCCCCGGAGTAAAGTAGTGGCTACCTAGACTAGCTGATCTGCAAGCGCGGGCTCAACTGAGAGACTGTCTCCATAAATGAAGTGGAGAACCACTGAGGAAGGAACATATGCAGTGTCCACCTCAGGCCTCTGTGCGCACATACACCGCGTGCATATGCATATGCAAAATGGGTAAACAGAAGCCATCGATCTCTTGCACGTCAGCCTCTCGGTGGCAGGAACATGTCGATGGATCTAGATGAGTTTCTGATTGCAGGAAGCGCATGGTCCGATGAGAGCAACAAGTGTGGATGCAGATAATACGACATTATGGGTGCTTTAGGTCCCCACTACAAGTGCCAGTGCTTCACTGGCAGTGCTAATGATTTAGAAAAAGTCGGTAGAGCGTACTGGTTCCATTTTTTAAAAAAAAAAATCTTTCTGAATGTATTCATCATCAGAAGCTCAAAGAAATTTCTGGGGCTCTTACCTGTCCTCGATTCGGTTCACCCTCTTGGTAGCCCCACAAGGCATCCTTTCCTGGCCTGCTATCAGAGACATAGCTGCGTTTTACTAATTGCTCCCACTGCTTCTGCTTGGGCCCTGGGCCGGATGTGTATCTTTAAACCACATCGCTGATGTTCTTCCTTCTCCAACACTGGTTCGTCTTTCCTGGATGCTCCATCTCCTTCAAGGCTGAAATACACCCACCTAGCCCCAAAATAGTGCCTTTTACCCATCCTCTTATTTTAGGCATCTGGCAGCCGTACACTGAAGTTAAGCCTTAGGGAGTACAGTGATTCCTTCTAACGCGCCAGCTGTGAGAGAAGATGCTCATGTTCTGTTGTAGAAGAAGGGCCTCAGAGGAAGAAGCCAGTAGCTTGCTTTTCCTGGTGAGTAAGAATGAGCAAGGAGGGCTTCAGGAGGAAATAAACTCAAAACCGGGCCTGGAATTCTGAATAGTAAGAATAAAGGGGTACACCAGAAATGGGGCATCTGTAAGGACTTGCTGCATCATGAGTTTGGCCTAAGCTTGTCATCCCTTAGCTCAGATATAGCCATTGTTATATTCTACTCTTCTTGTTTTCACTCTCTGCAACCTTGTCCAATGTTCTAAGGACCTCCTCTTGCAAGACTATCCTGGAAGCAAAGGAGAAAAAGTTTGAGCCTGTGCTAAGATGAGCAATCAAGGGGATCATCGATTCTCCAAGGTCACCAGAGGCTGGTAACCTTCCTCCTCTGACCCCATCTAGGGTCAAAGAACAATTTCCAAAAAATCCAACGCATGCTTCTTGCAAGAAAGTCGGCTGAGTCATGTTTCAAAGTTTGTTGAGCTCATTAATGAAGGAGCCAGTAAATAGGTTCAAATGGGAGTTTGCCTATTCTATAGGAAAAGATTTTTAAGTGTGCTGGATCAGATGCCTAGGATGTAGTGTACCCCCAGGAAGCGCACCACGAGCATTGAGGTTCCTTTACGAAGGGCGGAGTTCACCTGCAGCTGTAGGATTGTATTCATTTACCTGATAATTGTACGCATCAGTTCTCTCGCTGTCAATTTTCTAGAGTTAACATCTACGTCTGTGTCAGTTGGTTTTCTTGTTGCTATGACAAAATGCCTCAAAGAAACAACTTGAGAAAGGGTTTATTGTGGCTCATGATTGAGGGGGGTGCAGAAATATTACCACATTTATGCCTGCTGTTGGGAAATGGAGCCATGAATCCTGGTGCTCAGCCTGCTCCTTTTTACCTTTTTATCCAATCCTGGACCATGAGATATGCTGCCTATTGCCGTAGTTGTGTGCCTTGGAGAAACCCTCATGCACGCAGCCAAAGGCGTGTCTCCTAGGTGATTCTAAATCCAGTCAGGTTGACCATGATGATGAGCCACACAACTGTGATAATCTGAAATGATCCTGTAATCAACAGTAAATATTAAACTAAACCCCAGAACACACTTCCTACAGAATCAACTAATAGAGGCTGCAGAGGTGGTTGAGTGGGCAAAAGCATTTGCCATGCACGCATACGGACCTGAGTTTGAATTAATAAGGACTCACATAAAAGAAAGAAAAGAAAAGGAAGCCACGTGGCATGAGTCTGTGTAATTCCCGCTCTCTTCCTGGGAGATGGGAGACAGAGACGGGAAGCCCCTGGAAGCTCTTGTGCTGGCAAGTCTGGATACAAAGAACCGAAAAACAATTGACCTTCCTTCAAGCAAGGTGATAGACAGACCGCTGTCCTGTGATTCCCCACACATCCAGTCAGGTTGACCATGATGATTAACCACACAACTGTGATAATCTGAAATGATCCTAATCAACAGTAAATATTAAACTAAATCCCAGAATAGCATGTGAACCCCCATACATATCCTAAACACAGAGAGAGATGTAAAGAATCAGACGTTTCAGTCAAATACTTCTTGGCATCAGAATCAAAGAACCCACACTAACTCTGGTACTTCCATTCCATAGCAGGGACAACTCCTTTGAACAGGAGGGGTGGGTTTAAGGAAATCTTTCTTCGTTGATAATAATGGCAGATGTTTATCAGGCATTTGAACTTGCAAGGCATTTCATTGTGCCATGGAACCAAAAGAAGACACAGTCCCGCTGCGTGGGGCTGGCCAGACACCGAGTCAAGGAAGAGTTAACAGGAGTTACGAGGCAGAGTTAGCAGGAGGTATGCACAGGCAGAAGATAGCATTCAGGTTCTGGGGGAGAAAAATCCATTCTGGCACGGCAGAACACGGAGCTTTCTTGAGGAAGCTCCTTAATGCCTGTGGGTTTAGCTAACCTCATTTTCCCCTGTCTGGGGCGTGGGTGTCTGCCTGTCTGCTTGCAGAGGTGGAGGATCCTTCCTTTGTACATTCTGCAGAAAACGGAGTCATATTACTCCCATGATTCTTTCCTCCCTCCCCTTCCCCATGGCTGTCATGTCACGGCCGACTTTTTGCCCATCATCTTGGGAGCTGCTTCTTGGCAGGGCTCAAATACTGTTCTCTCTGGGGGCCCAGAGGGTGTACCTCAAAGTGTCATGCTGCCAGTCCTCTAGGACCAAGTGTGCTGGTGCTCTGTGCAAAGACAGAAATGAGCAAGGGAAGGGCAATGAGGGGAGGGGTCAATATCTGAGCAGTTGCCTGGAGACACGTGGATAGAACTAGACTGACAGACTATAGGAGACTAATGTCACAACCCTGGCCAGTTGGCTCTGTAATTACCCGAGCTCCAAGCAGTCTGTTATTACAAGCACTTAGCGATGGAAGGTGAGCCAAAGGCTTGAGTGCTAAGACTAACCATACATCTGCAAAGAGTTCTGGGTGAGACACGGGAGGTATAGGCCAGGAATTAAAGCTACTTACTTTTACTTTAGCCTCTGTAAAGAGGAGCCCACCTCCCTAGGCAGAATCGTCCAAGTAATCACAGACTTTGAACCTGAGATGGGAATATCATCATTTGTTCCACTGTGGGTGATAAAAATTTCATCTGCCCTAAATTGTACTGTTTGAAAGAAGTCTCTGTCGTGCTGTTCATATGGTCTCTTGCCCTCGATCTCTGGATGTCAAATTTCCCTCACTTTCTCCTATAGAGAAATAGGGTAATTTTATCAGGTTCTAGGGCCCACCTGAAATCCAGGCAAGTCTGCTCTTGAGATCCTCCACTTAGTTACATCTGCACTTAATTACATTTGCCTGGACCTGATGTCTCCATAAAGTCTCATTCACATGCGCTGGGGGGTTAGGACTTGAGGGTGCCTTTCTCAGGTACATGCCCATGTCACGTGTCAGGGGTTCATAGAGTGTATTAGTCAGGGTTCTCTAGAGTTACAGAATTAACAAAATGAATATATAAATAGGAAATGTGTTGAGTTGGCTTATGAGATATGGATAAGATAAGATAGTCCAGCAATGGCTGCCAGTAGCTTCTCAGTCCAGCAGTCCAGCGGGTGATGGCTGAAGGCTGGAGGATTCCTGGAGAGTCTTTAGTCTCCTTGAAGACTTGGAGGGTTGGAGGACTAAAGGGTCGAAGAAGCGAAGAACCAGGCGGCCGGAAGGAACCAGCGATTCCTAGCACAGCTCCAGAGCGTCTCTCCTCTTCTGTGGTTCCTCTTATCTGGTCCATTCCTGGGAGGTTCCTATGAGATCTATGGAGGTTCCCATGGGATCTAGGGCTGGTCTTGTATTATCCAGATAGTCTCTTCAGGTAGGTCTCAGCTGATCTTACCAGGTGTGGCCTCAGCAGATCTTAGTTAATACCAGGTATGTCAAGTTGACACTCAGGATGAACTATCATATAGTGGCTTTCTGATTTTAGCTAAGGTCGTGTAACTGTTTTGTCACATGTGAGGACATGTCCCAGGTTTGCCGATGTCTTTTCGGGTGATAGGATCATGATACTGTGATCAGCTTCCCAGCCATCTGGTCGTGGGCGCAAGTGATGCTCCCCTTGCACATTCCGGTGACAGTTGTACTCATTGTGTTTCTACTCTAAGTCAGCCAAACTTCCCCTCTTCCTGCCATCAGCGCAGTCTTCCCTAAGGCCTCTCTCCAGGGTGCTGATTCCTGCCAATTCCTCCCAACGGAAACTGACCTGTTTCTGTGACCCTCCACTGGAGTGGGCCTGGAGTCTCAGTCAGATCTACAGGTATTGAGTTCAAACCTAGTGGAGGGAATTCGAGCAGAGGAATCTCAGCTTTTTCAACCAATCGGTGCTAGTTATACAAGTGCTTCTCATCGTCTCCATGGAAACAGGTAACTAAGTGGTCTCCATGCCAAAGACGGACATCAGTCACACATCTCTGGGTTAGAGAAGGGCCGTCATCTTGGAGACCTTCCCTGAAGTCCAGCATGAAGGTGGTAATCTCTTTTTATGGTTCGCCTTGACTTTGACCCTTGACCTTGACTGACGTCGTTTGCTCTCCTTTACAATGGAAAAATAAGATCCCTGTTTATCTCTCAGTCTGCCAGTTCAAATCAACCCAAAGTACTTTATGAGACTAGAGAGATGTTTCATTCAGTAAAGGCTTTTCCACGTCAGCATGGGAACCTATAATTGACATCCACATAGCTGCTGGGTGTGGTAGAACTTGACTGTGATTCCAGGAACGGGGAGGTAAAGACAAGAGGATCCCTTGGGCTTGCTGATCCGTCAGCCATTCTAACCTAACTGATGAGTTCCAGGTTCAGTGAGATACCCTGACTGAAAAATAAGGTGGGGAGCAGCTAAAGAAGACCCCAAACATTGACTTCTGGCCCCTTGTGCGTGCACACACATGGGTACACACAGCAGCATACGTGCATGAGCGTGTACAGACACAGTTCTTTAATATAAGTGAGAAGATCATTTTTTTATATTTGCGCAGTTCCCTTTCCAGTGGACTCAATCAGGTCTCCTAAGAAACAAGGTCCCTTTGCTCAGTTGTCCACCCTTCCATCTCTTCCCCCCAACAAGAAACAAAGGTCTAGCGGGAAACGAGGCGGGAACCGTGACAATGGCTGGAGGGCTCCTTCTCACGCCACCAAGGAAGCCTCGAGGGTCCTCTGGAATGAGTATGGTGTATCCTGATGCTGAGAAGCCACCGTGACAGGCTCTATAGATAGATTCCTATTTTAACAGATGTGTCAGGGCATCAAAATGTCTACGCTGTGTTCGGTCCTCATTAAAATGGAAGCCCATTGCCATGGGGCACAGAGGAGGTATGCTGCATTATTTATTACCTTTTTTTATTTGTTTTCCTAAAACTGGGCTGTTCAGGTTCACATGGCACATAAAATTGCCACCCACCTCTCTCCACCCTGTCATTTTCTGGCTCACATCTGTGCACTGCACACTGTATGTTAAATGCTACATTATCAGGGTGTCAGAAGCCCTGGGCAGTACCTCTGAAATCTGATTTGTCTGGCTTCCTGGCAACATGCAAGGGTTATTTCTGCTCCTTCCTGAGGAAGGGCTATGCCTCTGGTTTCTGTCTCCTGTATTGTGACCTCTTCGACGCCTTGATCCCTTTGAAGCTGTTGCCACGAGGGACTATGAAGACCCTCTTTCTTTCCACTCATGGCACATCCTATCCTTCCATCAGGACTCTGCACTTGACCAAGAACCTTAGCTCTCTCTATCCATAGTACCAGAGCTGAATGTGAAGCCATCACTCACAAATTCTAAACACTTCAAACAGAAGAAAGCAACTTCCCATTGACCACACATCAATTAGAGAGGAGCGTCTCGGCCGGTCATTTGTCATGGTGCCAGTGTTCTTACACATGTCCTGGCCATACACACCAGGTCATAAGCACCATGCCTCCTTAAGCTAATTAACTCCTTGAAAGACAGGGATAGTGGAAATTCATGTGGTATCTTTAAATTTTCACCTAATAAGCTATAGTGTCTTCTAATTAGGAGAAGAAAAGACATTTGTATAGGAACTACATTTGTTCCATAGCACTAGACATGCAGATGGTATTTAATATAAAAGTTCTATAGTGAATACTACATTGCTCAAGTATATATCATGTATATTAATTCTGGAACTGGGCTCTGGGGAGATGACTCAGTGCCTACTATGCAAACATGAGCGTCAGGGTTTAGATCCCCACAACCCACGTACAAACCACTTGTAATCCCTGTACTCCAGAGTCCGAGACAAAATAAGCCAGCTAGTTAGATTGGGCGATTCCATAAGCCAGCTAGTTAGATTGGGCGATTCAATAAACAAAGTAGAGGGTGATGGAAGAAAACATCCAATATCAACCTCATGTGTGTCCACACACATATGCACACACATGCATAAGCACCTACACACACATACAAAAAGGCATACGTATACCTTTCCACATATGCATGCAAAAGTGAATCCAAAAACAATATTTCTAGAACTCATACCTCTAGGATACATGAACTAGACATAAAATAGAGTTCATAAGGGGAGCATATTCTGAGTAATTTCAACCTGTTCCCAGATCTACAGAATGGGAAATTCTGGGTATGGGATCTGTTAATAGGCGCTCTAGTTGGAGACACACTCTAATAGATCCCTTCACATGTCTAAATGGCTCAAAAAGTCATTGACTGCATTTGGTCTAGATTCGCCCACCTGGTTGTCAACAGTGACAGACTGAAACAGGGCTTGAAAATAGTATTAGCCAAGATTCTCTGGGCAGGAAAGTCTGGCCATCTCCCTGGACAAAGGTGTCCAGGGGTCCCAGTCTGCTGGTTTCTAGCATCATCTCTTGTATTCATTCGTTACCTATAGGATATGACATGTAGGATATGACACTGTGTTTAGGGTGGCGGTTCTCAAAGTAGACAACGTGGTGACCGAGATCCCAGCCCCAGCGTTTCCTGTTCTGTAAGTCTAAGAACAAGTGTCAGGATGTTCATGCTATTGCCTGGGACCACTCATTGTATTAGAAGCTCAGACACACAGCGACCTGTCGGGAGCGGCTGTGGTTCCTACACTCAGCCAAATGTGCATGTAGGAATGAGTGGATGGATGGATGGATGGATGGATGGATGGATGGATGGATGGATGGATGGACCACAGAGCCCAGAAAATACAGAGATCTAGTCAAATAGAAAAACTCTGCTAGAGGTGGGTATAGACAAATCTGATTTAGCTGTTATAACAGGATACCGTAATGACGAAAGCATCTTGGCTCATAATTATTGAGACTCCGAGATCTAAAATTGGGGGTGTTTCTGGTAAGGATTTTTGCTGAATTGTAATGTGGCAGAAGACATCATATGGGCGAGAGAGACCAAGGCATGTCTAAACTTCCATACAAGCTCACTGCTACTTCACTCTGACCCATGATACGCATGAAGATGACTTAAAGTACTGACTTCCAAGGGCACATTCAAACCATACTAGAGTTGGCAGCAGAGAAAGAAGCCATACGTCTTGTAGGGCACAGCAGACTCTATGGCTAATAAAGGTCCCTGGTGGGTTCTGAAGGTCCATGAAGGAGGTTAAAATGCCTTCACATCCAAGAAACTGTCTGGGATAGAGAAGTATAAGCTCTGAGAGCTCTGGGGTAACCTTTGACTTCCCCACAGATAGGCATGGCTAGCATGACAGAGGCCATGTTGGGTGAGAGATTAGAGATCCACAGGGCAGCCACATCCCCAATAGCCTGAGCGTTGCTTCAGAGAGCCAGGATTTCACTCTGAAGACAGCAAAGAGCTACTGAAGGATTTTAAGCTTGTGACCGGCAAGATCAGATGTGTGTTGAGAAATCTGTCAACACTCTACAGACTCTCTGGGCTGGAAGAGGGTCACCTGCTCTGAGAAAATAAGACCAATTTAAAGGAGAAAAGGTTTCCTTTGGCTTGTGGCTGAAGGGTACAGTCCATCATGGTGGGAAAGAGATGGTGGGGCAGGAGAGCGAAGGAAGAAGAGAGACAAATGGGGTGTTCAGCTCGCTTCCTCCTTTTCCTTCAGCCTGGGACCCAGAGCATGGGATGATTTGACCTTGTCCTTCCTCTTTCTCTCTGAAAATGCTCTGGCAGACAGAGCTAGAGGTCAAGTTTATCATCAGCCCCACTCATCACATGCCTTGCCGTGAGAGGTGACAGAGTGCTCATGGGAGAAATGGTCAGCGTGCTTCTGATGCACGGCAGCAAAAGGGAAGAAAAACTGTGGTAATTTGGGGGGGCTTGTATTAGTCAGGGTTCTCTGAAGAAACAGAATCTATAGGATGTAATATATATAAATAAGTTTATTAAATTAACTTACAATAAAAACTAGTGTCCTTCAAAGTAGCTGCCCGTAGCTGCTTCATTCTTGACCAGAATGTTGCACAAAGCCAAAAGATCCCGAAAAGGTCTCAAGCCTTGGTGGAAAAGACGAAGCTCCAAATCAGCCAAGGACGGAGGCAGCAGTGGCAGCAATAAAGGCCAACTAGATTCGATGCTCGCAGAGTGGACTCCACAGCAAATCGACCCAAGATAAGAGAAGAGCAAGTTCTCCTTACACTTCCTGTTATCTGGTCCACCACTGGAAAGTACCACCCACAATGGGCTGCGTTTCCACAGCAATTAATTAAGTACCTGCAGACTTGTTCAGGGGCCTGTTCCAACCACTAACCTTCCACACCTGTGTCCCAAACAGTCTGCCACTGTCAAGTTGACACTAAAATATAACCATAACAGGGCCCTTGACTAATCTTATCATTTAAAAAAAAATCATGCAATCTCTATGGAGAGGTTCGGGATGGACGACAGAATGTGTTGATTCCTTTGCCATGTGACCTTGGGAGAATCACTTCTCTGTGTCCTGTACTTTTATCTGTGAAGTCAGCGTGGTAGTGAGGTGTGATGAGGGTCACATGAGCTAGTGCAAGCAAAATGCCGCCCGAGTGTATTTTAAGTGCGCCACACTCCGCCTCCCCGGGAGAGATGACACGGTTGGCTGTTTCTGTTTCATCGCTGGTCTCTGTAATTAGCCTGTTTTCTCCAAGAAAGAGCAGCAAGAGTCCTCCGGTGCACAAATGCAAGCGCCGTCCTCTTTGACTGTCTTTGTCGCTTTTTGCGAAGTAATTTCATGGCTCATGCACTTGAGATTCCATCAGGAAAGCTGGGCCCGCTATCAGGCAGATGATCGTCCCTGCTGGGCATTCATTGGCAAATCACAGCTTTGTTAATTAACACAATGTGGGATTCCAGCCCTCTGCTCCTTTCAAACTCACCCTCTCTCACTTGGGGTTTGGGTTGCAGCCTCTCTTCTCTTTGGAGCCCTGGGGACAAGCGTGCCTCCGGCTGCCCCTTTGTCCTTGCCATGCCCTCTGCTCAGGAGTTGTGAGGACCCTCAGCTGAGTGCGCCCCCTGCCACCCCGCCTTCATCATGAACACCCGTGCCCTCCTGTCCTCTTTACCCCAACAACCCTGCTGCCTACTTTCTGCGAAGTCTTCTGATTTCCTCTCAATGATAAAAGGGACATGCATTTCCACTCGGAGCACTTTACCTTGAGCGGCATGCTTTCCTGGGCTTCCGCAAGATGTCTGGGGCTGCACACAAATGCCTTTCTGCACCCCAGTGTAGCAAAACTGCTTTGCTAATGCGGATCCAACAATCTCTACTGGCCAACCCTCCAGATGTGCTCCAAATCAGAGCTGCATGCTCTTACTGCCGATCCACCCCTCCCTTGAGACTGTCTTTGAATCCATCTTCCCTCCCTCCCTCCCTTCCTTCCTCCCTCCCTCCCTCCCTCTCTCCGTCCTCCCCTCTCCTTTTCTCCCCTCCCTTTCTCCCTCCCTCCCTCCCCTTCCCTCCCCTTCCCTCCCTTCCCTTCCTTCCTTCTTCCCTCTCTCCCTTTCTCCCTCCCTCCCTTGCTTTCCTTCTCCCTTCCTCCTGTGTTTATACAGTATGTTTGTACTCAAAGGTACACGTGTGTGTTTGCACGTGGAGGCTGAAGGATGACCTTAGGCGTCATTCTCAGAAGCAGAGCCCACTTCCTTTGACTCAGGGCTCTTATTGGCCCAGAGCTCACCACTCAAGCTAGACTGTGTAGCCACTTTGTGCCAGCACTGGGACTAACAGCTTGTACCCCTATACCTGGCTCACTGTCTGCCTGTCTTTTATTTTCTTTGTTCTATTTTCTTTCTTCTTTCCCTCTTCCTCCACTCTTTTCTTCGCACTCACTCTGGTCTGGTACCTAGTGACCGAAAGATTTAAGAACTGGTAGGCTTAGAGGTGACTCAGAAAGCCCTTCACAGAGCCATATCATAACTTTCACCTCCTGGCCTCATTTTTGGTAGCAACTCTGACGGCACGCCATCTAGGTTCCTGATACTGCAGCTATCAGACAAAACAAGTCACCATAGCCACTGGATCGTATGTTAAAGATGACCAAGATACTACATTCTGCATGTATGTTTTACAACAAGTTAGAGAGAGAGAGAGAGAGGCAAGAAATTCTAACACACGCTACCACATGGAAGGATCTGGAAAACACTACATCAGATAACTCAGGCTGGATGGCCCAGTCACGTGAGGAGACTGAACTTCAGCTTGTAGGATGGGGCTGCTGGGGCTGGGCAAGGTGGAGACTCAGGTAAAAACAGAAGAGTTCCGTGAGGGAAGATGAATTATCCTGGAGAAGGACGGTGTTGCAGTCCGCCTGCATGGTTGCTGGTAAATCACCATCAAACAGATTAAGGGATCAAGAGGTTTATTTTCTTACAATAATCTGGTTACAGTTCATAGTCCACACGATGGGAGAGCTCACACCAGCACCACGGCCAAGGCAACTGGCCACACCATCTCTACGTAACAGCTGAGAGATGGACAATCCTTACTTGCCAGACCAGCACGTCTGGCCAAGTGTGCACAAGGATGCCGACTCTCTCAACCAGCTCTCTGTATTTTATTCCAGGGCTTAGTCCCACCCACCATGAGCTGGGCCTTCCATCAGCTAGACAATCTCTTGCAGGTTTGCTGTGGGCTTAACTCAACCACTAATTCTCTACGAAGGCGCCAAGAGGTCAAACCCTCAACTGTCAAGTCGACCCCTGTGTCTAACTTTGACAGAGTTGACCCCTGTGTCTAACTTTGACAGAGTCGACCCCTGTGTCTAACTTTGACAGATGGCAATGGTGGCACAGCATACATACAAACGAACTTCTCCTCTACCTCCTTCTTGGCCTCCTGCTCCCCATTTTCCTCCTGAGCATTCCCATTAAATAGACTGGCTGCGCTGCCAAGCTTCTTTTGTATTGTTCCAGGTCTGGCTCCCGGCTGGCTACGGACACCTTCATAGCCGGCTGCCCCCTGTGGTGGGCTCAGCGGCTTCCTCCCTGGAGTCCTTGCAACTCGAGCTTTGTGTTCCGCCCAGCGCACGGGCATCTCTGTGTGTCCCGTACGTCTGACACAGCTGTGGACACCAGATCCCACAGCACCACCGAGGTCGTGAAGGAGAAGAGGGAAGTCGTGGAGGGGGGCAGCGAAAGGGAGAGCCCCCCTGCCACTGGGAAGGCTAATGAGGAAAATGGGGAGCAGGAGGCTGAGATGAGGTAGAGGAGGAGAGGAAGAAGATAGGAGGAAGAGGATAATGGTGAGGAAGAAGATGGTGATGAAGAAGAGGCAGACGCAGCTACAGACAGGCAGGCAGCTGAGTATGAGCTGTTCAGGCCAAGAAGGACCATGAGGACTAGTGGACCCCGAGAAAGGAAACTGAACTTTTGCCCTAGAGACTAACCCTGCTCTCTACTGCACCCTATTCCTGGTCTTCCCTGTCTGTGTCTTACATAGGAGCATTTTTCTTTTTGGACAGTTTTGCTCATGTTCTTTTGTTTCCGCTCTTTTGGGATCTTCTTGTCTGTCCACAACCCCCCCCCCCCCGGCCCAGCCATGTTCCTTGTGTTTGCGGTGGTTGTAAAGGTTTCTGTTTGATTCCATCAACCCGATGGGTTAATGCTAGGATCCACGTATAAGGGAGAACATATAACGCCTGTCTTTCCACTTTGGGGATATTTCACTCAGCATGATTTCTTCCAGTTCCATCTATTTACTGGCAAGTTTCATTAGCTCATCTTTCTGACAGCTAACTAATATTTCATTGTATACATGTACCATATTTTCATCAACCGTCTATCTGCTGTTGACCATCTGTTGCTTCCATTGCTCTGCAGTTGTGAAAAGGCTGCTAGAATATAGCTGTACCTGTGCCTCTGATGCAGGATACAGTGAAGGGTCCCTCATTACCTCTTCACTCTCCACTTCCTGTCCGAGAATGTAAATGTAGTCACCTTCGGTTAGAGACCAGTTCTCTGCCACTCCACCAAAACCACAACATGAATTTGCAACAGGGGAAGGAAAAACAGCCAATCCTTGCAAAGCTCTGCTTTTTTTTCTTAAAAGAACTCGAAAAGGAAAAATTTGCTTGTATTTTTTAACCACATTTCATATTTTTGTTCACATTATTAGGGATCAGCCATCTTGAGGATAATGGGACATTCTCTGCTTACTTTTGATTTGTGGTCTGACCAGCCAGGTTCATGATAACTTCAAAGGGGGAAAACCTCACTGTTTGTTTGTTTGTTTGTTTTTAAAAAGCTCAGAAGCAACAGAAAGCAATGTTATTGGCATGTGCGCGTCCACAAGTGTGTGTGTGTGTGTGTGTGTGTGTGTGTGTGTGTGTGTGTGTGTGTGTAACAGGGCACTTCAGTGTCTGTACCTGCCTATGGAAGCCCAAGGGTGACATTGGGGATCATCCTGGATTGCTCTACCTCCTTATTGCTTTGCTCTGGGGTTTCCCAGGCTCTGCCTTCCGGGGCTGAAACTGCAGATTGCTTTCATATTTCCACCAGATGTTTTACATGGCATCCCAGATCCAGATTCAGGCCATTTTGCTTGCAACTTTCATCCCTGAGCCATCTCCCAATCCTTGGGAAAGCAATCTCACTCTCAGTACTGCAGTGACTTCTTTTGTGCATGTACCTAGCTATAGTGTAATTAATTGGGCTTATAAGAGATGGTTAAAAAGGACAATTTTTTTTGTCTTTGAAGTTGCTGTTTCATTTTTTTAAAAATTTTTGGCATGTTTGATATATGTGTAAAACAATATTCAGCAATAAACCAGAATTTTATTTTGCTCGGTTATTCTAACAGAAAAACAATTTATGAATGTTACATTGTATGTAAGCCCAAATTTTAAAGGAGATCAAGAACTATCATGAAAAATACTTGAACACAAACTGACTATCTTGAGAAAACAAAAACCTAAGCCAGGTGTGGTGGTACACATCTGTAATCTCAGGATTCAGGAGGATGAGGCAGGATTGTTGTGATTTTGAGGCCAGCCTAGGCTACACAGCGAGTTTGAGGCTAGCCTGAACTACATGGCAAGAGCCTGTCTCAAAAATGCATGAATTAATAAATAAACAACTTGTTAAAAGCTCTAGTTACTGATTCAGTGATTCTGTTAGCTTTATGAAAATAGTAAAAATAGTTTGCATATAACTTGGGTCGCTCACAAAATCATCGTGTTTAGCATATTGCATTTGTAAGTTTTTGTTTTTTTTGTTTTTTTTACAATTTGCCCTTCATTTGGCATGTTTCTGAGGCTGGTTGGAGGCAGAGTGCACAATAAAACAATCAGTGCAAAGGCGCTAATTGAACTGAGTTTTAAAAGGTCAGCATTCTTGCAAAGAAGGACAAGCCTGAATTTGGGGAGTCATCACTTCTATATTCCTCTGGGCTTGAATGATGAGTCATTTGAGGTGCAGGGAGGATGTGGGTCCAGCTCATCTTGAGTGACAGATTTTGATGCAAAGAGGGGTGAAGAACGCCTTGTTCTCGGCCACGCTCCTCCCTGGGTCTCAGGCTTTCCATGGCTAGACTGTGTAAAACAGCAACTCCATGTTCCTGGGATTTCAGGCGGAGCTTGTCTGACCCGCCTCTTTGTTACGCCTTCCTAATCCAACACCGCCTGATGGGATGACTTGCCCTTTATCAGCAAGAAATGACTCCACTTGGCTGCAGGTCCCCCCAGGCTGTCTCTGAAGTGCACCATTGTTAGGATGACTGAATGATGCAACTGTGAAGTCCTTGAGATCACACTCTATGCGCACATGGCCCACGCTGCAGAATGATGTCATCGCTATAGATCAGGGCACAATGCAGGGACGGAGTGACAGATCTGACTGACAGGTGTGCATTCTATACCAGCCTTTGCCCTTCTAAGTTGCCCAGCAGCCGAGCCTGCCAGAGTCAAGATAAATACACTACCAATGCAATAACCTTTTTACATTCCTGCCCAGGGATGGCGTCAGCCTCAGCGATCTGCAGCAAGCAGAATCGGTTAACAACACATTTCATGCTATCTATGAACAAATCACTTGTCACTTCACTTATGCATATAGATTCTGTACGATTTGGGTTTATTTAGTCTGGCCATTGGTTAGCGTGTTTGAATAGTTTCAGATGATTGAATGGAAATAAATTGGGGCTTTCAGCAATCTGGGGTATTCAGCAGCATTTGGATGAAGCCAAGCTTATCTGTGTTCGGTCCCCTAAAGGACTTACCTTCATGGACTTCCTGCCATGTGTCATGCATCATCCTTTCTGTCCTGGTCTATTGCTGGACCAAAATACTTTGGATGAGGAGCTGGAGAGCTGGCTCAAGGGTTAAGCCTCTGCTTGGCGAAGAGAAGGTCCTGAGTTTGAATTCTGGATCCCATGTAAAAGTGCCAGGAGGAAAATGGTGGCAGCCTGTACTTCAGATCCTGGAAGGCAGAGCTGGAAAACTCCAGAGCACAGCAAAGAGGAGGTAGAGCAATCCAGGGTGATTTCTGAAGTCACTTCTGAGCCTCCACAGATACACATACTGCTTGCTGATACATTATAAACACATATACAATGACACACACACACATAATAAATGAGTGAATGAATGAATGAATGAATAAATATAAAAGCAAAATACTTTGGATACTTTAAAAAAAAAACTTAGAAGTTTTTTTATTATTATTATTTATTCAACTATGCGCGTGTGCGTGTGTATGTGCCCGTGCATGTGTGTGTCTGTGTGTGTGTGTGTCTGTGTGTGTGTAGAACCATGGACGAATTCGGGAACTACCATGGACGCCTCCACCTCCTTCTGCCCCGGGAGTCACAGGCTCTGTCCTACCAGGACCAGAAGCGCAGGCCGCCCCCGCTTCCGCCTGGCGTCTATAGATGGGATCTGGGATCCGAACTCAGGACCTTCCGCCTGGAAAGCGGAGGCTTAATCCCTGAGCCACTTCTCCAGCCCAGAAAAAAAACTTAGAAGTTTTTTGAACTCAGTTTTTAGTTCCTGCAGCATGATGTCTGAGCATCTGCTCAGCTCTGGCGAGGGCTCAACACTGGCCGCTTTATATGGCAGAAGCTCACAGAGAACAGAGAGCTTGGGAATTTCTGCAAGCCAAAGAGGCCCAAGGCAGTGACCTTGCCTCATTGCAACTCATGCCTGCCAGACCCAGCCAGTCTGAGACCAGCCTTAACACTTCCGAGAGCAGTAGCTCTGCGACCCACCCATCTTCCCCATAAAGCTTCCCTACCTCAAAACTGCCACACTGGCGACCAAGCCTCCAGTGCATAAGGCTATGAGGGAGCAAGCTCAGACCACATCTGAGCAACAGCACTCACCATGCTCCTCTTTCAAGGGAGGCACTGTTAGCAGCAGCATAGGGCAGACGGGAAACTCAGGCTTGGAGGTGGCCAAGGCCACGTAGCAGATAAGGAGCCATCTTGTTCAAGCCCAGCAATCTGACCTCAAGATTTGCAATGTTCATTTTTTTTTGAGAATTAAGGTAGAGTTTATTAGAGAAGAGAAAGAAGGGAACTCATGGACTCCAGACATGGAACCTACGAGAAGCCGGCAGCTGGAAAAAGAACTCCTGGCACTCGAATGCCATGAGGGGCAGGTACCCTGAAGGACTCATGGACTCCAGGCATGGAATCCACGAGAAACAGGCAAGAAGCTGAAAAGGAACTTACGGCATTCGATTGGTATGAGGAGCAGGCACTGAAGATGGCTGCAATACTCATTTTTAATGATGAATTGTTAGCAAGATTGCTGGTTTCTGATTCCTCTTTCAGCTTTTGGAAGAATGCTCAGTTTTTATACTGTCTCAAAGAAGCACACTTACACATGCTGCTTGATGACAATGTCATTATGATCGTGTCACAAAACAGTGTCGCTCACTCAGCCCACCAAGTACATGGCTTAAGCACCTTTGTATGCCAGGCAGAGATCACATGCGGAGCAATGTTATAGTCTCATCTTCCGTGCGGTGTTCTGGAGTTTTGCAGGCTTGCTTTGTAGGATGTATACATTCTCTCTCTCTCTCTCTTTCTCTCTCCCTCTGTGTGTGTGTACGTGTGTGTGTGTGTGGGTAAAACTGATTTTTCTCTCTTACCACTGCCTTTTCTCCACCCAGTCTCAACACTGATGTCTCTTGCGGAGATTTCTTTGTTTATTCTCATCCTCCTAAGAGACCCTCTCAAAAATCGCCTGGGGCATCAGTGATATCAAAAGGGATTCAGCAAAACTAACTAGCTAAAGACTTCTGTCAGGGTGCCTTGCCAATCATGAGCAAAGGTGTTGTAGAAGATGCTCTCTTCTTCTGCAAGCCCTTGAATCTGTTTCCCGGGTGTTCTGGGGTCATCGCACCCATGAGCGGTCTTCCTAGTGTTTTCTCTACCCAGCTGCTGCAGTGCCCGGTGGCTGTTGATTAGGCAGCTGGCTTTGTGGGAGTCGGACGCCTTAGGAGGGACAACCTCTGGCTAGACAGTGCTGAAAGACGCTGTGTGAAGTCCTCCGTCCCTATTTTCCCTACCGAAGCTCAAGAATCCTTGCTTGTTCCTTTGTTGGTTTTTAATGCTTGTATTTTCTTCTTTGACGAAAGAACAACACACTTGTGGTAGGGATTTTTTTTTTAGAAACCACAGAAAATGATAAAGGGTAAAAATCACCCAGAATCTTCTCTCTTCACTAGTGACTTTAATGCATTTTATTTTGGCCTCTTCTTTTCGCTTATTATCATCATCAGTGTTTATGTTTGTTATAATTATATATCCGGGAGCAGATAGAATATGCAACTTTGCATCTGTTTTTTCCAACATCATTTAATTTCTCAAAATGCATCAGTTTTATGGCTATATAATAGCCCATAATGTGAATATACCATCATTTATTCAACCACATCCCAATTGTTAGAATAGTGTGGGCTGTTTTCGGTTTTCACAATAGGGTTTCTAATGTCTGCAATATGCTTCTCACATAAAAAGATATGGTTGGTCAGCTTATAACATAAGTTCTTCATCAGAAAATGTCTACAAAAGTCTTTTATTTCTCGACTAATCAGCAATAAAAACTTGAAAATTTCCATATAGAAAGCCACTATCTAGTTTTTATCTAACTCTATCCATTCATCTTTTATTGATCTATTTATCTAGCTAACCAGGTAGCTAAACCTACATATATACAAATGCACTATGTTACAAAATGATGTGCTTGAGTGTATCCTTAGCATAAACATTATCCAGCTCTGACAAGGAAACGATCCCTGCTGAATGCTACAAGTTAGATAAGTTAGATGTGCATTATTAGTCTATTACTTGCATGAGCCAAGTTATATTGAAGGTTCCTGGTGAAAGAATCTTTGGGGAGGGTTAAGCGCCAGATTGCTTGAGCAAGATGTAGGTTCTTCCTGGACCCAGGTAAAAGGGGGTCGTGAGCGCAGAAGCTGTTAGAGGGGAGCAAGTTGCTGACTTAGCACGTGAAGGAAGGAAGGAAAACAAATGTGGTGTCTGACATGAAGATCCTGACACCTAGGCTCCGAGGTTCACGTGGTCAGAGTAGGGAGACTCTGGGGTGGTCTGCGAGAGAGAGGGGCACCAGTTATGCCCAAGCTCTTCCTCGGAGCTCACAGGCAGGCATGTTGTGCTAAGCACTTCAGTTGACCCCTACAGGGCAGAAAGTGACAGACAGCTATCGACCCTACACAGCTGTGACTCCACTGAGCTGCCCCAGGAAGGAGGGAAGGAAGGACCAAGCTAGAGCAGAGGCAGCATCTCTGGGGGTGGAGAGAAGGGTTACATGCATTAATTTCCATGGCGACAACATAGCGCGAGTCTGGTAATGCAGCAGCAGTGAAGAAGTAGGGAGTGGGACTCACAGGATGAGACCTGGGGTCTTGTGGACAGTGCTGTCAGGAGCATTAGTGGGAAGGGGGGAGGGGAGGAGACGCTGAGGGAAGACAAAGAGCCAGAGTTCGGTATTAGAAGCACAAGCAAAGCAATCACATCAGCACGACCAAAAAACCAGGAACAGTGCGAACCAGCGCCCAGGAGGAAAACCTGCAAAGCTCCTGTGAATTTAATAAGACATGCATTAGAAGAGCTCTGTCTCTGATCAATGTAAGTTATATCTGAATGTATATTTGAATGCAACCAAACTGCATTTTTTAAGTTTAGATAAATCTATATTGTAAGTTCTCAAAGAAGAGAATACTCTTGATTGATTGTGACACTGAGCAGCCCACGGTCCTGAACCCCCCCCCAACACACACACACCCTAGGGATAAAAGCACAAAAGGCCCTCACCCTTTTCTCCCTCTCCACTGACAAGAATAATGTCTCCAGAAGGCCAGCGTGAACCTTGAACTTGAGAATTGCTCTGTGCGGCCAGATGTGGAGCCGTGGAGTGTCAAGACCTGATGAGCTGCTTTCAGATGAATGACTTGCCCGCTGGTCCTTTAGAAATTTTCTGTAGTAGGAAAGTGGAGTATTGATGCATGAACATCCCACCACCTTACATATTTTATGTGTCACGCTTTTAAAAAAAATCCATAATCTGTTTAGGTTTTTTTTTTCCCCCAGCTTGATACACCTAACATTTTAACTCCCCTTGGGAGAACTGAAAGAAAAAAAAAGTTTTTGTTCAAAAATTGTTTCCTGTTTTGTTCTGGGCTTTCACTTCTCTGCTAGTGACCTTGGCCTCATTAGTGAGCACCTTGCTCAAGCAGGCTCTGATTGTCTGCCACAGAACAAAGACAAAATCGAGGGTGAAAGGAAAGATTGGCGTGTATGGGGCCAAAGGGGTGGGGGAGGCTTGTCTCTTGCAGCACTAGGCATGACGGACATAACAAGCATTTACTTAACAAAAGAGACCCGACAGAACAACGCCAGCGAAACTCAAAAGCGACCCGACTACATGCGAAGCATGAAAAATGTCTCCAGTCACATGAGACACCTCAAGCGTAGGAAGCAAGCCGTCAAAAGTGGAAACCATTTGAAAATATAAAAGGGAAGCCATCAGGTATGTTTTTGTAAACAAACAAGTAGAAACTGCTCCTGTTCTTGCTTTGCTCAAAGCGAGCTGGGCGCTGTGCACTGTCAGTGCCTGGCGCAGAGCAAGTGCCACGTCAAGTCAGCAGTGCCTCCTCTTGCTACCCGATCATCCGGGAGACCCATCCGGTTCTTCCTCGTGTATCTGCTGAGCAGAAGAGGCACATTCCTTCAGCTTCTCTCTGTGCCGGATGCTCTGAGTGACACAGAGAAGGACCACGGAGTCTCAGCCTTCCAGTGACTGAGGGATGGCGGATCACATGCGAGGACAGCGGAAGAGCAGGGCAAAAGAAACCCCGAGGCTTTAAGCCCGCCACCTCGTGGAGGGAGGAGCGGGTGTCTTCCTTCTGTCGCAGGAGTTAACGCTGGAATAATTGTCTCAGACGCCCGTTAGGGTAGAGAAGAGCAGTTGAATTTGCTGGCAGTCTGGGGTCAAGATCACCCTCTAAGGACTCCTCCAGCCCAGGTTAGTTTGAACTGCTCTTTTATACCAAAGCAGGGCAGGCGGTGGAGCAAAATGGGACTTTACAGAAGCAAATACTATGGTTAGTAATCTCAGTGGGCAGATGGAACACAGACTGGCTGGTGATTGGCTCTTAAGGACAGAAGCTAAGGCTCAGGCTGTGGGGGTGGCGTAGCATCTCTTTAATGTCCTTACTGGACTGCCTTTAAGATTTCGGTCATTTTCCATCCCAAGTTAGCAGTAACTCAACAGTTTACATTCTTCCCACCTCACTTACCTTTGTATCTTTACTGCCTGGAATAGCACCTGCCTGAGCTCCAGCCCATCACTATGCTCTGCTGTTGGACCTTCTAGAATGGATTGTTCTGGGTGTAAATCCTCAGAGGAGGTAGAGAGAATTGGGGTGAGCTGAGCCTGAACTTGACAAGAAGAAAGGTCTCTCCAGGGTACGCATCCACCTTCCCCCCTCCCTCCCACTTGCCCACCCTCCTCTGTTGCTTCAGGAGCCACAGAGAGTCATCGTGTGGGTGAACTTGTATGTCATGCATCTGCTTCTAAGCCTTCGTTTCCGAGCGCACACACGGGGCTTGCTTTGTATCAGCTTCTAAGTGAGATGCAGATATCCTCGTGACAATCTTACGACACAGATGCTGTTATGACCCACTCTCATCTACGAAGATGTTCAGGTCCTATACCTAGGAAGAGTTTCACATCCGAAACTGGAGCCCAGGAGACTGGCTCTGCCCTCGGCACCCTTCACCACCATCCACATTTTCATGCGGAACCAAGGACGCTTCCCTGAGTCTGTGTGTGGTCTACTCTGCTGAATGCATAAGGTTCAGAGCCTGTGAAAGCTAAGCCTCTGTACTGTCTGAATCATTTTCCCCGCTAATGTGTTTGCTTCTGCATAGAAATATACTGAAGCTTTGATACATTAAACTTAACCTGCCCTCCCTCTGCGTTCCCTTTAACCGTCTCCACACCCCTCTTCTCCACACCCCTCTTCCGTTCTTCAGCCAGCTACTTGAGAGCACAGTATTTAGGAGCAACTTCCTAGTTCCTTCCCTCCCATTCAGTCCTAGTAACCCATTGAAATGGACGTCTACTGAAAGCGTCCTCGCCAAGGAACACATAGGACCTCTCCTTGTTGTAAATGTAGTGCACTCCTTATGGAGTCCTTGCTACAAACCATGGTTTAGTAGACTCTGTTTGCCCACTGGCTGGCATGATGCCCAGCACATGATAGACATTCTGCAAATCCTTTTTGAAGATTCTGTGACCATGGCCATTCAGCTACCAGTGCAACCTTTTCCTTTTGTCCTTCCCACAATGTCCCTCCTGGTAGGTGATGTGCTGCTCTTTTGGTCATCCAATCTTTTTTCCCTGGCTCTTCTTATTACTTAAACACCAGTGCGGTGCATGGATTCAGCATGAACTATGTCTCCCAGTACTGTTCCAGATTCGTGTTTTCAATGATTGGTCTAGCTGATTGCGCTAGTCGGGAAGGGTCTTGGAACTTTGGGAGCTGAGATCTGGTTAGGGGCGTAGATTACTATGGGCAGCTCCTTGTTCTCTCTGGCCATTTCCTGACCTGATCCGATGTAAGCTGGTCTGCCCCAACACGCCTTTTCTGCCCTGATGGACTACATCTTCTGACGCTGTGAATCATACCAAATCATTCCTCCCTTTATGTTATTTCTGCCAGGAGCTGTGGTCATAGCAATGAGGACATGGTTGGTATTCAAATTCTATCTGTAACTTTCCTTCTTCCCTGCTTGAAGTTGCATCTCTGGAAAGGCAGGCTTTAAGTGCTACTACTTACAATCCTCAAGTCAGAATCTTAATTAGTAATCACTTTCTGTGCACAAGACCCATCCAGTTAACATGACAATGGGCATCTCTTAATTAACTTTAGGTGTGTTTGTCACTTAATTAACTAATTTGACATATTTCTAATAAGATTTGGCCTTCCATCCTTACTCCCAGATCTTCTTCAAAATAAATAAATAAAGACAAAAATGCAGAGACACCCTCTATCTCCCATTTTGTGTGTGGGTTGAGAATGCCCTCTAGAATGGCACCATGTCCTATCAGCTGATCTGCTTTCTGTCCATCAAGACAAACTCAGAAACTACAAATGTGAAAAACAGCTCTATTCAGGGCCATAGAAAGTACAGTCTGGGAAGACATGAGTTCAGCTTGTTCTGAACCAACGTCACTAAGAAAACAAGGAAGGTGGAGCTTAAGTAGGCCAGCAGTAGGAAGTGATAGAATTCCTTTCTAGGACTTTCTACTGATACAAGGAAGCATCAGACCCTGTTTGACAGGGTTGTGGGGGAGGGGGTGGGATCTGTGATTCATAGAGCAAAACAGAAGAATACATCTACTTAGTAAAGGTCCATGAAACAAGATACTCTTGATGTGTATCATGTCTGGCACAAGGTAATTATCCGTTCTGGGTGGCTGCACTCGCACAACCAAAGTCTACCTCGCCAGACGGCAGCTGAGCTACATTATTGTTTCTGTCGCAGCTTCCCACCTCTTCCCACCTTTCCTCTCTGCCGTCAGCTACCGTGTAGATGTTCATCATCCCTGAAGGATTGTCTTCTTGCTAGACTCCCTCCTTCCACCTGCCCCTCTGCTTGCAGCCACTTTTTTTTTTTTCCTACAGTGACTAAAATCCCAGCCAGTTTTTTCTCTGGTTACAATTCTTTCTTTCTTCCCTGGCTTACCATACAAAATAAACTCTAACTGTGACAGATGAAGTTTCTGGCCAATATTAACCAATGGAGTTCCTCATCAAATGCAGTTAAATTGAGCAAAGGTCTCTGTATTCTCTGCAGAGTTCTCACCGTGGAAAATTGGATCACATGCTTATCCCCTGGAAGAGAACACAACTCGCCGCAACAAGTTCTTGCTTGCTTTGGACAGAGCACTGAGCTTGATTGTGTGACTCCAAGTCAGCATGTGTAATAATTACTAGGTGACAGCATTGCACAGGTGTTTGGAGACGATGCAGTCACCCTACGGTTCCACAGATACGATGAACAGACTTCTAATCGCTGCCATGCGCTTGTGATTCTGCTGCATAGGGCGCTTTCTCCCAGACATCCAGCCACTTGCCCACTGGCTTCCCTGCCGGAAGCAACCGCTTCAAGGTCCCGTCACGGCGAAAACTCTCTGATCTCCACGTATCATCTCCACTAAAGAACTCCTTCTCTTACTTATTTTCTTTTTCTCTATAACATCCATCCCCATCTGTGTGTTTGTATACGTGTGTGTACGTGTGTGTGTGTGTGTGTGTGTGTGCAATCTGTCTCTTTTCCTGAAAAGGGTGTCTCATGAAGCCAGGTTCTTGACTTAGTGCCCTACTGTATCTCTTACCCCTAACAGTTGCTAGATAAATACACACTGATTGAGTTAATAAATGAATGTCTTCTGTCGAGCAAAGGAAATAACCCAGTAAAGACAGCCTGCAGAATGGGAGAAAAATCTTTACTAACACAGGATTAATATTTAGAATATCAAAAGAACTTAAAAAGACCCTAAGTACTAAGAAATGAAACAACTTAATAAATGAATGAACCAATGCAAACAATTCTCAAAAGGTAAAGTACAAACGGTTTTAAAAAAAACATGAAAAAAATGTTCAGCTTCACTTACCATCAAGAAATGCAAATTCACAGTGCATTGAGATTCCATGCAATACCCAGTAACAATGGCAGACATCAAGAAACACGTGTAACAATGGCTGTCATTAAGAAAATACCAGCAAGTCTTGGCCTGGATGCAGACAAAAGAGAAGCTCATAGCCGGCCGGGGGTAATGAAAATTAGTCCATCTTCTATGGAAATGAGTACAGAGGCTCCTCAAAAAAGTAAAACTAGATGTGCTGCATGACCCACTCCTAGGCATTACAGAAATAACTCTTAATTCACTGTATTATGGAGACACTGACAAATTGACATTTAA
The DNA here is from genome assembly GCA_023101885.1 of Typhlomys cinereus. Lineage (NCBI taxonomy): Eukaryota > Metazoa > Chordata > Mammalia > Rodentia > Platacanthomyidae > Typhlomys > Typhlomys cinereus. Next base: position 994,569 of record JALPQD010000440.1, on the reverse strand, counting down.
CATAGCGCTATTCACGATAACTAAGTTATGAAATCTATTTAGTTGTCCATCAACAGAGGAATGGTAAAAAAAAATGACAGACAAATACACATAAAATACACACACACACACACACACACACACACACACACACACGCAGGCAGGCACGCTCACACTCAAATTTTATTCAGCCAGAAAGAATGAAATTATGTTATTTTGCCAAAAATGGGTGTAAGCAGAGTTTATCATTTAAAGAAAATTAAATCAAATTCAGAAGACAAGTATGACATGCTTTATTCGTAAGCCCCAATTTTATATGGACAAGTAAAATCGTTCATGTATGTATGTATCACATAAAAGTAGGAGTGAAACTATCTCGGGAAACCAAGGGAAGATGAGGGAGAGAGAAAAGAGGAGGAGGAGGGAGAGAGATCTGCAAGAGGGCATAGTTAACATACATTATATCCTTTTATGAGAATGTCTTTATGAAAATACAATGGATATGCACCAGTAAAATAAATATGGTAGGTCAATGGAGCCCACAGAAGGGTATGCGGGATGGGAAGGTCCATTCATTCGTTACTGGTCACTATCAGTAGAGAGAAGGAAGTGTGGCTGTGTAACTTCACGGACAGTCTCTTTCAGCTTTGTGGGAAGTACATACCCTGTTATGCATTTGATTTATGATCCCTTAGCATTCTTTAAAAAATGGCTCCATAATGTCTTATTAGTGTTCTAATAGCATGCGCTTCATTTTCAGTTTTTAGTCTGTCTCTTGGGGTGGAGACAGGCTGGCATACTGCAAAGTGGTGTTGAGAACACAACCACTGGAGCAGAATTGTGGGATCCATGCCAGGATCTCCACTTGGGAAGCGCACATATAAAAGCAGAAATCGCGTGACTTCCCTGAGGTCCCAGAACTAGCAGGCAGAAGCAGAGCTCTTCCTGTCCCCTGGGGCAGTGCCTGCCTACCTACTTACCAATGCCTACCGATGCTCTGAGAAGAGCTTTTATTTGTGCACCGCCAGCTCTTACCTTCCCAGCCACATGGACTTTTCGAAACCACCTTTGCTTATATGTGGATGGAGATAAGCACATATCTTTTGGTCCCCTACACTATCATATTCAGAAAGCACAATTTGCCAGGATGCCAGAGTTCAAACGATTTCTTAGGGGGAAAAAGAAACAAGAAGCAGTTAGTCTTCTATCTCCCATGTCTTTTGTAAAGGCCAGTCTGCCCGGCAGCTGCTAAGTCCACATGGGGTGATGCTGATAATAGCTGCTGGGCCTGTTGTATTAGTTGTTCTGTCTCGGAGCCTGGTAGCGAACGTAAGTGATGACAGACATTTGTGGTAGCACTTTACAGTTTACAAAGGATTTCACAGATCTCCCTTGATCCACGGCTGTAGTGGGCCATAGAAACACAGTGATTAAAAGCAAGAGCCTTAGAGTTGGGCCAGAAATCTCTTCTTCATTCTGTTACTTCCAAACTACCGACTTCACATGAACTCCTTATTACCCCGTGCATGAAAACAGAATGATAATAAACACACTAACACGTGGGAAAGATTAAACGCAGTTACATATGTAGAGTACTTGCAGATGCTTAGTGTGTAAAACACTGACTTGGCTGTTATTGCCAATCATTATTTTTATTTCCCGTTTGAGTCCCATAGGTCACCTGATTTATGAAAATGACCACAGCTTACGAATCTGTTTTAATTTCTTGCTAAAATATTTTAAGCCCTTTATGTCTGATCTCCATCTTCAATCATATATATGGGTGAAGGCACGGATGTTTGGATCTGGTCAGGTGATCATCATTCATTCTCATCTAACAAAATTTAAATCTGCTATCAGAACATTGGTCTCAAGTCTCACTTATGTTTTACAGCAAGTCAATTCGGAGTCTTCCTTTTTCTATTACATCACATGTGCTCCCTGTGCTGGTCCATCCAAGGCTGGGTGTAAGCATAGGAAGGGAGGGCAAAGGCCGAGGAGGTCAAACGTGTTTTTCTGGTGTGTGCTGGAACTTTCCATGTGGCATGACTCAGATGTTGGCTCTGTCTCTTGAAGGGCAACTGTGTGCTTCCTCTGGGACTTACAGTGCACCAGTGTTTCTTAACATGACCGTGGCTCCTGTCCAGGTGATCCGGCTGTAATTCCTCCTCCATTTCCGGTTTCTGGTGCTACCACCTTTTGAGACTCTCTGGTGGCATCATGCCACCATTATTACAGGCAAAGCTCGAGGATGGTGGCTTTTCAGTGGTGTTTCTATGTGGCCTGTGGAAAAAGCATGAGGTCCCCTACCAGCCACACTCCGGGGTCATAGCTCTGTCTGACTCCGCTGCCTCAGACAGCTTCAGCCAGCCATGTGCGTCAGGTTTCTGGCACCAGTAAGTCCTGCCCTATGTCTTCTCAATTCAAGAGCATCCTCATGGAGCACTAAGTGGCTCTCTGACAGTTCCTGTCCTCGACCTGAGCTTGTGACAGGTGGGAGTGGAGACGCCCACACAGGAGAGGAGAGCAGACTACCCTGATGTCTTTCTCTAAGAACCCTTATTTTCTTATCTCCCTTCCCCATCTCCTAGTCCCTTATCACATGTGGACTAAAAGTAGGGTTCACTACACTGTCCAGCTACGTCGATGCCCCTTGTAGCAAGGTGTGCACTAGCTCTTACACTTCTCCAACACTGCAGTCTCATAGAAGCACAATAAATAATATTAACCCACATGTGCAATTTGAAATGTTCTGTTATCTGCATGGAAAATATGAAAGAGGTGAACTTAAATTCCCTAATGTTTGATTTCGTCCAATATGTGGAAATACTTCCTGTCCTATCAACATGTAGGATGTTTTACGTGGCTTCCTGCTGAGTCTTTGACTTCCACCTGGAATCCGTTTTGTGTTCCCACCTCTCAATTCAGGTGCTCGGTAGCCATTTCAGGGGCTCAGCACCCACACGTGGCTAATGGCTGCCAACCTAGACACTGCCATTGTGGACAGCAGGCATGGCAGGCTGGTCAAATCTATGGTGCTCAGCTTTGAGGCCTCAGAACTGGCTGTGATCTGTACTGTGCATTGCAACGAACATGTGCAGAATCAGGGTGAAGATTTTAAGCACTTAAAATTAGGACTATGAAGACCTGAGATCAACATCACCATCTTTATCAGGGCAGATGGTTTGACTCATTATTTGTTCTTAGAACTATTTAAAGACAATAGAATTCACATTTCCCAAAGCACTGAAAAACTTGAATCTTGAAGTATCTCATCTAATTGTAAACTAGAATCAACAACCTGCCCCCCCCAAGTCAATCTAGAAAAGTTTCTGGCTAACATTCAGTAGATGTGTGTGCATATCTGAGCACACATATATATTATCTACAATGCTGTTCACTTAGGCATGTGCTTTTTTCCATTTAAAACTTTGCTATATCATTGACATCTTTCAACCGAATAACTTTGATTGGTAACTAATATTCTGTTATGTTTTTACGGAACGTTAGTGTCAAGTCTGGGGTTTGACGCAGCGTGGAACCCTTCCCAGCACCCTTCTTACTTGCCCCATAACTTTGGGTAACGAAGTCCTCTTGTCTCGTTGTCCAAATTGGGGGGGGGGCTGGTTTGGAGGGAGAGAAGTAACCTTTACCCCACAGAGCAGTGCAGAGAGCCGACCCTTCCTGTATAGACGGCTCCATATCATTGCCCTCTACTGTGAGGCTTGGTAGATAAGACAATATGGCTCTGCTCTATGCAATGTATTCCGACAATATGTGCAGAGCCAGGGAGCGCATGGCCGAGTGCTGTGGCTGTCGGTTCCCGCTTCTCTTCCCTTTTGCTACGCTTTGCAGCGTCCCCAGGCCCCTGCGGCATCTTTCCAAGGCATTTTTCTGTATGTGCCTTGGCACGCCCATCTTCTGATTGCATCGTGGGGATCCCCTGGTGTCCCACTCTTGCCAAGAAGCCCCAGATTTTTGTGCTTTATGCTCTGAACAGCTTTCGGCCGCATCCGTTCGGGGAAGGAGAAGTGGATGCGTCTTTCAGGGCGAGGAGTAGGTTTCTTCGGGATCCACCCAGGTGTGTCTGGCTCTCTGAGCGGCAGTTTCCTTCCCATCATTCCATTCTGCACACTCCCGCTGTTGGCAAGAGGCCAGGCGGCAGGAACAAGGGGACGCCGGCTCTCGTGACTTTTTGTTTGTTGCTCCAAACCCTTCTTCCTGCTTCTGGCTCTCTCTCCTCCTCGCTCCTCTTCCCAACTCGCTCTCTCTGCTGACCTAGCGCTCATCAGGCAGTACAAATTTTGTAATTTACCTCCCATTGTTTTGACAATGGACGTGATTTGCATATGACAGCGGCACATAATGTCCTATTTATGGCAGCTCTCGAATCTGGAGGTAGGACTGAGGAGGAGGAAGCTTTGAGTCTGTCTTCTGACCCAGAAACTACTTCTTGTTTCTACAGCAACTGCCTTCCGCCACGCCCCCCCCAATCTCTTTCTGACCCGGTGGGAGGGATGGTGGGGGAAGGTCTGTTGCGTTCATAATTTGACGCATAGCATGTGTCCTCCTAAACCTCCTGACCCCCGTGTCCTCTGGGATCCAGATGCATGCTGATGTTTCCTTTGTTTGCAGCAGGCAACAGTGTTGTTGCATTGTTAAGCAACAGTTAATGTTGGCTTTAAGAGAAAAAAAATATGGGATCAGAGAAGAGAAAAACCGACTCCAAGTCACAATGACATTTGAGTCATTGAAGCAGATTGGATTGTGAAGGTGTGTTCTTCTCACCCTGAGCTATTCCCATGCACACAGTTTTGGTAATTGCTGCAGGACGGGATGGTTGATAACATTTAGCAAATATTTGTTGAACACCTGCTTATGTCAGGCAATGAGCCGGGGACGAGGAAGCCAGAATGAGCCAGACATAAATGCAACCCCGAGCCAGTCTGAATTGATGGAGGGAGAGAGACGGAAGCAAGTTTCTGTCATAAGACTGGACGGTGATTTCAGCCAAGTGCACAGGTCCTGGGGACTGGATTTGGGGTCTGCTGGAGTATCATGGGAACCTTTCAGAGGCATATTCTGGGGGGGGGGGGGCAGGCGGTGGGAAGCTTACCAGACTGGGCGAGCATTCGGGAACCCTGGTGGCAGAGAGCACACACGTTACCCAGGAGGGAGAGAGATGGGGGGAGACTGCGGTTTGTACAACCAGAACATTGAAGGCAGGCAAATGGGCTGCAGGACGGAGGCAGAGAGCAATTCTGGGCTCGTTTGAGGACTCAAAAGCTCTCATCTGGCATTTTCTCACGGTAACCCAAGCACTATTTGGTGTCCACACATAAAAATTCCTTAAATATAATTACAGCGTTAGGCCGGACCAATTTGCACTGAAGAAGAAGCAAGTCAGGGTTACAAGCTCCTGGGAGGTGCTTTGCCCGTTCTGTTTTTCTTAACCGAATCACTAATGCGCTCCCAGCAGGTCAGTCTGGCCCACATCCCTTCCTCCTAGATGCCTGTAGCGCAGCTGGAGCCCACGGTACAAAGTACCTGCAGCCTCTGGCACCTCCGGATAGCCTCCAGCTGTTTGGTCCTTGGAGGCCAGGCCGAAACAACAACACTCTCCGTGGACGCATCTCCATACTGTTCAATAAGCCCTTCTTCTCCGCCTCTCTAGGCCCCCGGCAGGCAAAGCAGAGCTTGCGGCAGCCTGCTCCTCACCAAATTAATGAGAGGCCCACCTCAGCGTGTGACTCCACTGTGTACTTGCCCACGAATGACAGCCGGCAGGGATGTAGTATGTGAAGAGCAGAATCGCAGGCTGGAGAGAGGGCTCAGGGCTTAAAAGCCTTTGCCTCATAGCCAAAGGACCTGAGTTCGGATCCCAGAACCCACGTCAAAATGCCAAGCGAAAATAACGGCAGCCTGAAATTCCAGCTTTGAAAGACAAAGCCTGGGAAACCCCAGAGCAAAGCAATAAGAAGGTACAGCAGTCCAGGAGGATTTCCCTCAAGTCATCCTTGGACCGCCACAGGCACACTAACGTGACTTCTACACACACGCAAACACAGAGGAGAGAGAGAGAGAGAGAGAGAGAGAGAGAGACAGAATTGCTTAGACCAAGGTGCCATGCATTTTTGTTCATACGTCTATATTTCTGGTATTGTTCACATGTTTTAACGTAATCATCTCAATAACCCCTTGAAGCAAATATTCTTCTAGCCTCCTCTCATGGTTGGGTTGACTACGATCCAGAGAGATGGTTTTGTTGTTACTCTTCTTTTATTCTGCTGTGAGACAAAGTCCATTATGGTAGGAATCACAGAGCAGAAGGGATGACTGATGGCTGAGGCAGGAGGCCACTTCGGATCACTGAGGCTATCAAGGAAGGTACAAAGAACAAGGGCACTGAGAGGGAGCAGGGCCAGGCTACCAAACCTAGAGACGTGCCCCTCGTGATGTCCCCTCTCCCAGGAAGGCCTCCATAGATGACTTGAACCTATGGGAGGCACCTCATGATCAAACCATGACTGTGATCATGGGCTCATTGGCTCATGTTCCCCATGGGTAAGAAGAGTCGGGGACTGAGCCATCTGTGCATCTGGTCCTATCTGCTCTATCTCTGCTGGTCCCTGGAATGTCTCCTTCCTTTCAGCAGCCTGCCCTGAGTGGATCTAGAGACGGGCAAGTTCACTCAGATGCTGTCTCTTCACTGTCTCTGAGGGATATGTGTATCTGTCCTTCCTCCTTCTCAGCCCCCCATGCCGTGACCTCTACCCATTTGTGAGTGATGTCTAGCAACCAGGGTGGGCAACCCTTCCTCCCTTTGCAGCCTGGGCTGAAGGCTCAGGGCATGCAGATGGGGAGCATCCATCAAGCGAGTCTCCCCGTGGGAACCCCGAGGACCATGGCTCGGGGATTTCCAGCCCTCCAAGCTCTTCCCATGACCTTGCACCCGCGAGCACGCGTGCTTCTTTTTCTCTACCCACCGTTCTCCCTGGGAGCAAGGTGTCGCTTGAGCTTAGCCTCACCATCTCTCTTTCTTTCAAGAGGAAAATAAAAAGATTCCAATCGTCATCACTTTTCTGTACAGGGTCTTTAAAGAGCGACTAGAAAGACATTCAGAGCCCAATATATATTTTCCTCCTCCTAAGTGGTATTTATTTAAATGCAGATATCCTGGCTTCCCATGTAGAGTTGCTAGCAATTCCTCTCAATTTAAATGTTAATAGGAGTGTAAACTTTAAAAATCAAAATTTTCCTGAGAGGGAGAACTGTTTCTCTGGCTCCATTTCATGCTTCTCTTTGCCTTTCCTCCTCCTCCTTCTCCTCCTCCTTTCCTCTTTACCAGCCTTCCTCTTCTGACCACTCCTTTCCACCACCATGAGCTAAATGCAAGCGCATAGAACACACCTTTCTTATTAAAGGAAATTAGACTGTTAAATGTTGGGGTCACAGAATTCAGATAATGGACTCACACCCAACGTGTTTCAGGAGAGGAGTTTTTTAATCTCTGTTTTTGCCCACAGAGTCAAATTTGTCATTTAAGGCTTCTCTCTCTCTCTCTTCCCTCTCTTTCTCTCTCAATCTCTCTCTCTCAATCTTTCTCAATCTCTCTCTCTCAATCTTCTCAATCTCTCTCTCTCAATCTCTCTCAATCTCTCTCTCTCAATCTCTCTCAATCTCTCTCTCTCTCTCATCTCTCAATCTCTCTCAATCTCTCTCTCTCTCTCTTCTAATTCTCTCAACTCTCTCTACTCTCCTCTCTCTCAATCTCTCTCTTCCTCAGTGTGTGTATCAGAAGGCACTGTGTGTCCTGTAGAGGACAAGGTACTTCAGGAATCATCCTGGATTGCTTCTACCTCCTTTCTGCTTTGCTCTGGGATTTCCCAGGCTCCGCCACCAGGGCTGCACCAGTTTCTGCCCTTCTGGTTTCCAGGCAGAGTCTTAACCCCTGAACCATCGCTTCAGCCCTCTTTTTAAATTTTTTTTGTATTGATTTTTTGTGTTGTGTGTGTGTGTGTGTGTGTGAGAGAGAGAGAGGAGAGAGAGAGAGAGAGAGAGAGAGAGAAAGGAAGAAGAAGAACAAAGAACAGAGAAGAAGAGAAAGAGAAAACAGTGTGTATGTTGGGGCACAAAGATGTGAGTCAGAAGACAATTTTCAGAAATCAGTTTTCTCCTACCGTGTGGTTTCTGGGAATTTAACTCAGATTACCAGATTTTTGAGCAGGTGCCTTACTTGGAGAGCTATTTCAATAGCCCTAATGTATTTTTTTTATTTTATGTTGTGTGTGTGTGTGTGTGTGTGTACCCCGTGTTTGTCCAAGGTGGCTTAGGAATTATCTGGATTACTTCTACCTCTTTTGGCTTTGCTCTGAGATTTCCCACACTTCATCCACAGGCAGAAAGTGCAGGTCACCTGGCATTTTATGTTGGATTAGGATCCAAACTCAGGACTTTCTGCTTTCAAGGTAGAGTCTTAACACCCTGGGCCATCTCTTCAGACCTATATTTCATTTATGAAAAGAGAGAGAGAGAGAGACAGAGAGAGAGAGAGAGAGAGAGAGAGAGAGAGAATGCATGAGTGACAGAAGGACAGAGATTAGAGGACAACTTTTCAGAAGTCAGTTCTCTCCTTCCACTATGTGGGCTTCCGGGATGAACTCAGTTTTTGAGCAGGTGCCCCACCCTCTGAGCTGTCTTATCAGCCCAGTATCTTAGCTGTCTTCAGCACCCTTTCCCTCCCTCTACCCCTCTCCTTGTTTCTGTGGGGCAGACACTTTTGTCCCAATCACTTACCGCTGCATCTCCAGGGCCTAAAATGGGCCCGGCACACTAGTGCTCAATAAATGTTGTTGACTGAAGCAAAGGGAAATGTGTCCAAACCTGGGCAAGTGGGCGATCCCTGTGGCTGTGGGGCTCCCAAGAGCTTCAGGGGGAGACACCGCCCATCTGTCAATATAGACAGGTGGCAGGGAGAAGCAGGGGGAGAGAAAGAGGGGCTGGAGAGATGGCTCAGGGGTTAAGCCTTTGCCTCAAAGCCAAAGGACCTGATTCGGGTCCTGGATCCTATGGAAGAACATGGGACAGAAATGGCAGCAGCCTGAAATTCCGATTCTGGAAGGTGAAGCCTGGGAAAAGCAGTAGGGAGTAAAGCAGTCCAGGATGATTCCTGAAGTCACCCACAGTGTCCTTTTCTACAGTCCCCCTCCCACACATGCACAACCATATCACAATGAAGAGAGAAAGAGAAGAGAGAACACCAGGCACACACATACTCCACATGGGGTTCCAGGGGTCGAACTGGATACCCAGATTTGCAAGCAGGTTCCTTACCCACTGAGCTATTTCACCAGCCCCTTGGCTTGCATTTCTGACATCCGTGTGCCTGATTGGGTTTGCGTAGGAATGTAGAGGGTTGAGCCGCCTTCCAACTCCACCTACCCACCCACCCACCTCCTCCTGCATAAACCCCGCCCCACTCAATCCCATCTCCCTTTTCCGTCCCCGCAGACTACTTATTCGCCATATTACCAGTTCTTCTGATCGAACTACATGTTCTTATTCCAGCTGCCGTGGTTGCCGGAGAAACTCTTATCCATGTCTGATTTCCAGGTGCGGTGGGGGTGGAGGTAGGGGGGATTGTGGCCTGCGTATGGAGAGAAGTAGATCGGGGCTGGTGGGCTAGATCCTGAAGCCATCCCTCTGCCTTCTACCTAGATCCTGAAGAACTCCCTGACCCACCGCAAGTCGGGCATCCGGTGCCTGACCCCCTGTGAGCTTGAGGCCTTTCTTTACACTTCTCACAGTGTGGAGGTCTCACTGGCCCCATCAATTACTACCGGAACCTGTTCAGGTCAGCCCACACACCAGGATAATTGGCGTGCCGGTTGGGTGAATGGGTGGGTGGGTGAGAAGAGTACAGATTGGGAGGGTAAAGTCATCCTTCTTCTGCCTGCCTGTCTCCGTCACGGAATTTCCCCTGGAACCTCAGGAATTGGCCACGCCCACGCTACTGTTGGGGGGGGAGGACCCCTATTTAAGTCAGGGGCTGGTGGGAGCTATCGGCAGTCGGTTTGTGCCGGGCGGTTGGAGGCCCACATCCTACCGGGCGAAGGACACTGGCTCCCACAGAACAATCCCCAATTAATGAATGAGTACATGTGGACCCTCCTACAAGACCTGCTCGACTGACTAGTGGGGGCCCTGACACCAGCGCCACCATCCCCAGGTACCTGGGAGTCCTGTGCAGTATACATCTACTAGTGGGATTCCGCATTGCTTTTAGAAACATGCATGGGTATTCTGGGGGACACCGCACAACCGGGGTATGTGTGGATGAGCATTTTCTTCTGGCCAAAAAGCCCCCTCTCTTTATGGGGCTAGTGCTAGCACTGAGTGCTTACATCTCCTTACCAAAGTTGCCCTGCCGTGGCTTACCTGGACCATAAACTCTTGACCTTCTTGTCCCTGTTTCCACATCCTCCATCTGTTTTTGCCAATATTGTATCCAATGTTGTACTCCGAGCTGCATGGAGATGTTTCCATTTAAATGTGAATCATTCATAGTCAAACTGAAATGCTATTTTAAAAAATATACAGTGCCTCTGCTGTCATTGTGTGTGTGTGTATGTGTGTGTGTGTCAGAAGGCACTGTGTGTCCTTGTGGAGACCCAAGGGTGACTTCACGAACTATCCTGGATTGCTTCTGCCTCCTTTTTGCTTTGCTTGGAATTTCCTAGGCTCCACCTTCTAGGATCAAAAGTTCAGGTCACTGCCAAAATTTTGTTACGTGGATCTAGGATCTGAACTCAATGTCCTTCTGCCTGTGAGGCAGAGACTTAACCCCTGAGCACTTCTCCAGCCCCCATAATGAGTTTTTTTTTTAACATGTGACCTGGAATCCGAACTCAGAACCTTCTCCTTGGGAGGTAGAGTCTTAATTCCTGAGTCATCTCTCCAGCCCCCACACTGAGTTTTAAGAGCTCAAATGGCTCGTGAAAATCCTGCGCAATGGTGTCAATGAAGGGATTGATAGTTTAAAAGAGGTCAGGCTGCCTGCATGTTGCTGATACATTCATCCTCCAAAATCTTAGGGGACTAAGCTTCTTGCTCTTGGTTGTACTTCTTAGTCCAGCTTGGCAGAAGTCATACCATCACTGTGGCCATGCCATACCCATAGGATTTCTGAGAGAGGGATAAATGTCTCTTGGAAGTCTGTTCTTTGAGCTTATCTATCTGCCCAGGAATGGCCTCACCCATTATGGACTATGTCTTCGCATATTAATCAGGCAGTCTCTCCTGCAGACTTGCTCAGGGCTCACCTTAACTACTAATTCTTACAAATGTGCCCAGAACTCAGCCTCTAAGTTGACACCTACATGTCTAGCTAGTGCATGCGCACACACACACACATTTTTTTTCCCTTCAGTCCAGGCTGGTGTTAAACTGAGCTCCTCCTACCATAGCCTCTAAGTGTTGAGATTAAAGTGTAGGCCACAACTGGACTTGGTCAGAATTTTCTTGTGTGTGTGTGTGTGTGTGTGTGTGTGTGTGTGTGTGTGTACAAGAGGGCACTTAAGTGTATGTTTCTGTGGAAGCCCAAGGGTGACATCAGGAATCATGCTGGATTACTTTGCTCTGGGGTTTTCCAGGCTCCACCTTCCAGGGCTGGAATTGTGGGCCCCTGCCATATCTGCCCCACATTTTTACATGGATCTGGGATCTGAGCTCAGGACTCTTTCTTGCGAGATAACGGCTTTGACCCCTGAGAATGCTGGTGAGTGAGCCAATGTTATCCACCCCCCTCCCAGCAATCTGAGCCAATCAGGGACCTAGGCGACCACTTGGTGGGCACATAGGATGAGAGCTGCAAGCTGGAAGACCCCCTCCGTCCTCCAACGGCCTTTCTTTCAAAGTGCATTCATTCACTTCCATTTATTCATTGGTTCATCTTGGGCGCCAGCCACACTCCAAGCTCCACAGGAGGACGGAGGAAGCAGAACTGGACAGTGACCCTATCCGCAGCGAGTGGTCAGGTCCCCAGAGGAAAGGGCAGCGACCCGGTGAGAGGAAGAGAGGGGAGGGCTGGGGAGAGAGCGAGAGAGGGAGAGGAGAGAGGACCGGAGGGGAGGAGAAGAAGAAAGAGAGAGAAAGAAGACAGGAAAAGAGAGAGTGGGGAAAGAGGGGAGAAGAGGAAAGAGAGAGAACACAGAAGACAGGAAAAGAGGAGAGGAAAGGAAAGGAGGGAGGGGAAGGGGAGGAGAAGAGAAAAGAGAAAAGGAGAAGACAGAGAGAAAGGAAAAGAGAGGAAAGGAGGGAAATAAAAGGGAAGGAGAGGAAAGGGAGGGGAGGGAAAGGGAGGGAAGCAAATCTCGATGTAAAAGTCTTCTATGCAGGGGCCATTTGTCCTTATCATGAGACTAGAGGGAGATGTGGGCTGGTAGAGGGGCTACAAATAGCAGTAAAATGTGTGTGTGTGTGTGTGTGTGTGTGTGTGTGTGTGTGTGTGTTGGGGGGGTGTGGAGCTGTGAGCGCAGGGGGTAAGGCACATACTTGCAAACCTGGTGACCTGGGTTCAATTCCCAGAAGCCCCTGCGGTGGAAGGAGAAAACTGACTTTTGAAAGTTGTCCTCTGATGCATGTGTGTGTGCATATTCTCTCTCTCTCTCTTTCTCTTTCTCTCTCTTTCTCTTTCTCTCTGTCTCCTAAATAAATAAATACATTTTTTTTTTCAAGTGATGAGAACTGAACCTAGTGCTCCACAAAAGACAGGCACATTCTCCCACTGAGCTACACATTCAGCTAGAGGAGAAGCTAATGTCAGGCCCCGAGAAAGCATTCCTAAGAGGAAAGGAAGAAGGGGTACAAGTGCCTCCCCCAGAAAAGGTAGGGGTGACAGTCCCTCCTATCCTTGTTGACGCTGTTAAGGCAGCACGTTAATTCAAATGACGCCAACACTGTCTTCCTGTTCCCTTCTCTTTCCCATCAGCCTTCACATCCCTCTCCCCCCCCAACCCCACTCACCACTATCTCTTCCTCTGATCCAGTGGAACCTGGAGGTATCTGCATCCAGCCAAGGTGTCTCTGGTGATGGGGTGTCTCTGGAGAGGGTCACGTTCAGGGGTCCCACCTTGCTTATGCATTCAACTGACAATGACTAGCACTGAGTGTGCAGCTTCAGTACTAGAGTGGGGTCCACCCTCAGCACCCATGAAACTTATGTCACCTTCTGTGTGGTCTCCGGCTGTGTGGGGGACCTTAAGGATTCGAGGTTCAGCAAGGCAGAGCCCCACACCTCTCACAGTCTGAGGGGGTAGCGGGGCGGGGTCACAAGGAAGATTAGGGGCTCTGATGCAAGAGGCCAAGGCAGGTCACATGTGGCTAAGAGAACCTTCAGGTTCCATTCAGTCCTCTGGGGACCGGAAAGCAGGACTTTCAGAGTGGTCTTTTACACACTTAGATGAGCTTCTCTTGCTGAAATCTTTCAGTGGCTTCCATTGTACCTGGAGTGGGAAAATGGACACATTCTGCCTATTCTGCTGACCCTGCTCCCAGAACTCCCCCATTCCTTGATATTACACTGCTTTATTTACTTTTAGCATATGCATTTATACAGTAGGAGAGAGAGAGAAAGAGAGAGAACAGGCATGTATGTACCTGTCATGGCCCATGGGTGGAGGTCAGAGATCAACTTCCAGAAGCCAGTTCTCTCCTTCCACCCTGTGGGCTTCTGGGGATGTAGCTTAGGTCTCCAGCCTTGCAAACGGGGGTCTTATCTAGTGCCTGATCTCACTAGCCTTCCTGCAAGACTGCGTTTTTTCCCCTCAGCTTGGGACACTCTTCCTCTGGCTTGTGACCTCACTGATTTCCTTGCCTTTAAAGACCTAACTTGGATGCTCACCTGAGGGCTGGTGAGATAGTTCAGTGGGTAAAGTGGCTGCGTGCAAGCTTGGCGACCTGAGTTCGATCCTCAGAAGCCACACAGAGGGATGGAGAAACTGACTTCTGAAAGTTGATCTCTGATCTCCACCTGTATGCCTGGCATGTCATGGACATTCTCTCTCTCTCTCTCTCTTGCTGAGCAACCCTTTCTAACTCTTCCCCTACATTATCTCTTTTCCCAGTACCATCTTATTTCAATAAATTTAGTGTTTTACTTTTTTAAATTATTCTTTATTTTTTGCTTGTGTGTTTGTCTGTGTGTGTATCAGGGGGGACTGTATGTGCTTGTGGAGACGCAAGGGTGACTTTAGGAATCATTCTGGATTGCTCTGCCTCCTCTTTGTTTTGCTCTGGAGTTTCCCAGGCTCCAACTTCCAGGGCCGAAGTGCAGGGCGCTGACATTTCCACTTGGCATTTTTACATGGGACCTGGGATTAGAACTCAGGACCTTTTGCTTGGGAGGCAGAGTCTTTTTTTAAAATTTTTTTATTATTATTTATTATTTATTCAATTGTGGGTATATGCATGTGTGCATGTATGTGTGTGTGTGTGTAGAACCACAGACGAATTCAGGAACCACCATGGACTGCCTACGCCTCCTCCTTGTTTACTCTACCCCAGGATTCACAGGCTCCGCCCTACCAGAACCAGAAGCACAGGCTGCCCCCGTTTCTGCCTGGCGTCTATACATGGGGTCTAGGATCTGAACTCAGGATCTTCCGCCTGCAAGGCAGAGTCTTAACCCCTGAGCCACTTCTCCAGCTCAATTCTAGTACTTGGAGTATTGAGTCAAGGAAGATCTTGCCTACAGGTCAGTCTGGGGTATATGTTGAGACCGTGTCTCAAAAAGAAAACAATAACAACAACAAAAAAATCAGGGCTGCTGGTGAGATGGTCAGAGGGTAAGGTGTTTTCTTGCAAATCTGGCAACCTGAGTTCAATCAATGGAAGCCCACATTCCAGAAGGGGAGAACTGACTTCTGAACGATGTCTTCTTCACCCATGCAAGCATATGTGTGTTTGTCTCTAAATAAAGTAGTAAGTAAGTAACTTTGTCAAACGTCTGAAGGGAAGTAACAAAACATGGGAGAGCTGGAATGAGCAGGGAGGGCACCCGCCAGCTTGGACATAATAAGCATGGTATGGGGCAGGCTGGAGAGATGGTGCAGGGGTTAAGATTCTGCCTCCCGCCCTCATAAAGTCTAGCATCTGTTAAGGGCACCAAGACCCCTGGAGGCAAGGGATTGACAGCCATAGTAGTGATCTTATGCTTAAGGGGAACAAGAGAAAGGGCTTATGGAAATGCCACTGGGTCCTTATATGTCATCGGAGAGGAGGACCCAGTGGAGAGTTAGGCGTACACAATAAAGGACTCTCTGGGAATTGGGGGGGAGGCACTGGGGGAAGGGGCGAGGGAGGAGGGGGTTCGGGGGGAGGAGGGGGGAGGGAGGGAACTGGTAAAAAATTTAAAAATGTATAATTAAATTTTTAATAAAAAAAAAGACAAAAAAAAAAAAAAAAAAAAGATTCTGCCTCCCAAGGAAGAAGGTCCTGAGCTCAGATCCCAGGTCCCATGGAAAAAAATGCCAGGCGGAAATGGCTAGGACCTGCACGGTTGGCCCTGGAAGGTGGGGCCTGGGAAAGCAGAGCAAAGCAAAAAAGGAGACAGAAGCAATTCAGGATGATTCCCCAAGTCACCCTTGGTCCTCCACAGGGACATACAGTGCCCTTGACACACATGTGCAGCACACACACAATAAATAAATGAAAAATAAATAAATAAACAAACAAAGTTTAATGAGCATGGTGTCCCTCCGTGTAGCGGCAGCCTGGGCAAGGGCTGGGAAGAAAGCTGGTCACCCTAAGAAGGTGGGCAGTGGGGGGACATGGAGGGTTCAGGCGCCTGAGGATGCCAGAGTCAGCAGGCCCCAGGGACAGCTTCTCCACACAGGACCCAGCACCCATAGCTGGGATGAATTACACAGTCCCCTTCCTGAGTGCGAGGACCTCGACCTGGATTCCAGCCCAGAGGCAGGACGTCATCTCAGGAGGGTATCTTCTCTGGTTTCCAGTTTAGCCTTGCCTTGGCCTATCTCCAGGGGCTGAGCACATGGGAGAGAGACGCAGTCCCTTAGTCAAGGCAGCCAAGAGGGGAAGGTGTCCACCTGCATGACATGGGAGTGGCGGCTGTGACTGCCCTGTTGTCCTACAGATCTGGATACCTTAGGCCAAAAGTCCTACCATCATCTGGAGATCCACAGCAGGGCCCTCTGCCCAGAGAATGCCAGCTGTGCAGCTGTGCCTTTCTGCTTTAAATCTCCACTGCCCGTCTCCATCCTTGCGCGAGATTTCTCCAGTAACATATCATCTCTCAGGTGTCATGAGACAGCTGCACAGAAAGACTCACAGACTTAGGGCTTCTTGCCTAGCAAACTGTACACCACGTTCCTGAGTTGCTTTTTGGGACCAGAAGCTTGGTGTCCTGAGAGACAGCATCTTCTGAGAGGGCTGACAGTGTGTGACCCACCTTGAGGACTCTAGGAGTTTTGTTGTTGTTGCTTTTTTTTTTTTTTTTTTTTTGTACAGGGGTGGGAATAGGTATATATGCAAGAGGCACTTTGGTGTGTGTACTCCTGGAGGCCCAAGAGTGACCTTGGGAGTCATCCTGGATTGCTCTCCCTCCATATTGCTTCCCTCTGGGGTTTCCCACACACTGATTATTAGGAAAGGTATTAGAGACCACTGCTGTTGTCATCGAATTGTTTTACATGGGATCTGGGATCGGAACTCAAGTCTCTCTGCTTGTGAGACGAAAGCTTAATCCCTGAGCCATCTTTCCAGCTTTGAGGACTCTGTTTTTGACCCCCTTCCCCCCAAAACCACAGATTCTTTTCTGGACCCCATGGTTCCCAGAATGTAACTGCAGTGAGGTGTTTACATCCCCTGGGAGGCAGCTCTTCCAGATTGGGACACCCTCACATCTCCAGTCACTTCTTGTCACGTCACACCCCCCTCCCACCTCCATCAGCTTCCCAAGGAGCCTCCAGGCCGGCATAGATAAAGCGGAAGCTGGGGCCGGTGGTAAGAAAACTCAGCAAGGAAGACAGCTGCTTGAAATAAAAACCCTGGTGGGGGCTGGAGAGATGATTCAGGGGTTAAGACTCTGCCTCTCAAGCAGAAGGTCCTAAGTTCAGATCTCAGGTCCCCCGAGAGAAAAAAACAAAACAAAACAAAACCTGGTGACCAGAGCTCAATACCTGGAGGCCTAACATGGTGGAAGGAGAGATCTGACTTTCTAAAATCATCCTCTGACCTCTACCTGTGCATCATGGCGTGCATGCTCTCTCTCTCAACAAATGAATAAACAAAATACTAACAAAAAGATAAACCTAAGTGGAAGAACTCTCAGTGGTGAGAGAAGCTCAGCCTGGGGGTGTGATGGGGGGAAAGAATTTCCTTTTTATTTAGGGTGAGGGGCTGAGATAGGGTCACATGCAGCCCAGGCTAACCGTAAACT
The DNA here is from genome assembly GCA_023101885.1 of Typhlomys cinereus. Taxonomy (NCBI): domain Eukaryota; kingdom Metazoa; phylum Chordata; class Mammalia; order Rodentia; family Platacanthomyidae; genus Typhlomys; species Typhlomys cinereus. The sequence continues at coordinate 977,132 of JALPQD010000440.1, read as the reverse complement.
CCTGATCCTTCTGCCTCCACCTCCCAGGTGGCTGAACTGATAGGCGTGTGTCATCATGACATTTACAGGGCATTAAGGATCGAACCCTGGGCTTTGTATACCCTAGGCAAGCGTTCTACATGCTGAGCTTCATCGTTGACCCTGGAAGGAGAGTTTTGAAGAACTACCAGGGGAAGTAGAAGAGCAGTGAAGTGGACAGCAATGGGTGCCAGAACGTAGAGTATCGGCGACCCGGCAAGGCTCACCCAGAATCAGACCAACCTAATCTCTCCCCATCCTAAGGCTCAGGGAAACTTGCTGAAGAGGGGGGCGGTAAGATTGTAAGAATTAAAGATGGGAAGGTCCACTGTTTGATAAGACACTCCATTCAAGGCAGGAATTCACTGCAGTGAGACTTGTCCTTCCTAGACCTGCATAATGATTGACACATCAACACGCCCCATAGAGTATGAGGAACTCAGAGAGATAAGAACACACATGGGAAATCTTGGGGATTAGAGCTGGAAGAGTGAAAGAAAATGCCCCTTGAGGCTTGAGGAGGGGTCACTTGGTCTGCCACAGAAGTCTCATAAGAGTAGACAAACCAGATTCAAACCTGGGGTCTACAGAAGCAGCCAGGTTGGAGGATGGGAGGGAGTGGGATGGATGGATTAAAGAAGGAGAGGGGGATGGGAGGAAGGGGGATGGAGGGAAGCAGGGGTAAGTACTCAATATGCTTGCAAAACTAGAAAAAAAAAGAGCGAATCAGAACATGCCAGGCGTAGGCATGGAGAAGAGGAAAGGAATGTTGGAAGAGAGCCCCACATGGGCCTATTTTCCACGTGTGTGGAAAATAGCACGGCGTTCGGATGACAGAACTCAGGGCTTCATGCAAGCTAGGCAGGGTTCCACCACTGAGCTCTGCACCCAGCCCTGGAACTTGAGGCTTTGATTTGGTTTGGTTTTTGCTTTGAGACAGGGTCTTAGATTGCCAGACTCCTAGGCAAGGGATGCGTAGGGGCTGCACAGACCAGCTGGGCAAGCCCTGGGGCTGAGGGGGATGATGAGTGTTGACAGCCCGGACCCCCCTCACCACCGGGGAAGAACACACCAGGCAGGGAGGCTTGTCGAAGCAGGATCTCTCTTTATTGTGTCAGGCAGGCACTTATATAGAGTTGGGGGAAGGGGTGGAGATATAGGGATGGGGGGGCGAGGCGTAAGGGCCAATAAAGGGTCACCATGAAAGCAGTAACTAGGCAGGGGCTACTCCTTATCAGGGTGTCAGAAGCTGAGTCACCCTGATGTGGAATTTTCAGGCCAGAGACAGGCTGCCAAACTTTAGTCAGGCTCAGGAATTTCCACCAGGCCTCAGGCCCAGGCTCCATGAGACCCCACATTAGATAGCCCAGGCTAGCCACAATACCTGGCTTTGAGAATACGTGTGTGTGTGGTGTGTGTGTGTGTGTGTGTGTGTGTGTGTGTGTGTGTGTGTGTGTGTGTGAGTGTAGGCCCAAAGGTAACTTCGGAAATCATACTGGATTGGTTTTATCTCCTTCTTGCTTCGCTCTGGGATTTTCCAGGATCTGCCCACCACAGCCAGAAGGGCAGGCTGCCTGGTATTTTTCTGTGGGACTTGGGATCTGAACTCAGGATCTTCATGCACACGAGACAGTCTTAACCCTTGAACATCTCTCCAACCCCTAAAAATACATTCTAAAAGCATATTTCTGGTCATATTTGCTTAGATAAGAAGCCAAAGGGTCCCAGGCAGAGAAAAAGGTCTTGTCAAGCACCATGAAATCACAGGCTGCTAGATGGGGCAATTGGGATAGGGATGGGGGGCTGAAGGAACTGGAGAGGGACTGATGGGCTGAATCGATAGGATGAGAGCTTGGATTTCATCTGGAGGTGAGCCGCACCTGCTTCAGCTGATTGACGAAACTCAGCTAGTGCCAGTTGACTGGCTGAACCACTGGCAGTGAGTCAGGCTGTGGTCTTCTTAGACAACGGTTTTGTCTTCTGCCCAGACTTTACCCCTTCCCCATCTCTCCCCTCCACTCCACGTAGCCTGGCGTCCTTGAGACTCGGATTCAAATCTCAGTCTTCGAGCTGGGGATGGCATAGCTCATTGGCAGAGCTGCTTGCTTTTAGCATGCCCCAGACCCTGGGTTCTATCCCCTCTCCCCAGAACTACATAAAGAAAATTACCCACAACCAGCTCAGCTGGTAAAGGTGCTTGTCGAGCCTTAAAATCTAAATTCAGTCCCTATAGCCCACAAGGTAGGAGATTACCAACTCCCCTAAATTATCCTCTGATTGCAAATTCAGCGTATAACCCACTATCTCTCAATCTCTCTCTCTCTCATTTTGAAATCAAATAAATACCTGCATAGGACACAAAGGATCTGGGCCAGTCCACTGACCAATCACCAACTACCTGGGGCTCATAAAACTCCAAGAGAGTTGTCCTTGATCTCCACACAGGTTCCCCATGCACTTGTGTGTACACACACAGATAAATACACATCACTTAAAGGGGGCTGGAGGGTTGGCTAAGTGGATAAGCGTGCTTGTGGCAAAAGCATGAGGGCCTGAGCTCAGATCCTTGGCAGCCCCTAAGAAGGTGGGTGCTGCCCTGCTTGCCTGTAAACCCAGCTTAATGGCGAGGTGGAAGAGACAGAAAGATCCCTGAGGACTTGGCTGAATGTCACCATAGCTCTAGGTTCAGTGAAAGACCCTGAATCAAGGGAATAAAATAGAGAACAATTGAGAATAACCACACCAGATACATGGTATGCACACACACACACACACACACCACCTAAAATGAACTGAGGATACATCTTCATAGTAAAGCCCTTACTTGGTGTGTTTAAAGTGGTCCTGGGTTCAAGTCTCAGCAGAATAAAAAAGTCAATCAGTCCCATGACAATCTGAAGGAATCTGGCCTCGTTGGCATAGGCACTTGGAAAGTGAAGTCCAGGAATTGAAGACTAGTCTGGTCTCTACAGAGAGAAACCCACAGCCATGAGCATCCTCTACCATGGAAATATACTCTCCACTCTTGGTGCTTTGGTAGGGATTCTTCTTAGACAATGGTTTTGTCTTCTGCTACCTAGCGTTTACTGTGTATTCCAGACTGGCCTTGAAATTTTGAATTTTTTAAAACTTCATTTATTTATTAATTCATTTAGAGAATGTGTGTGTGTGTGTGTGTGTGTGTGTGTATCAGAGGGCACATATATCCCTATGAGGCCCAAAGGTGAATCCTGAATTTCTTGCACCTCCTTGCTTCGCTCTAGGATTTCCCAGGCTCCACCCACCATGGCCAGAAAGTGTGGGCCACAGGTTTTTTTTTATTATTATTATTACTATTATTTATTCAACTGTGTGCGTGTGTGTGTCTGTGTCTGTGTGTCTGTGTATGTGTAGAACCACGGATGAATTCGAGAACCACCATGGACCGCCTCTACCTCCTTCTGCCCTGGGATTCACAGGCTCCGCCCTACCAGGATCAGAAGCGCAGGCCGCCCTCGCTTCCGCCTGGCACATGGGATCTGGGATCCGAACTCAGGACCTTCCCCCTGCAAGGCGGAGGCTTAACCCCTGAGCCACCTCTCCAGCCCCCACAGGGGGGGTTTTGACATGAGACCTGGGATCCAAACTCAGGACCTTTTGCTTGCAAGGCAAAGTCTTAACCCTGAACCATCTCTGCAGCCCAGTCTTGAAATTTTGAACCTCTTGCCTTCTATCTCCCCAGTTCTGCAACTGCAGGTTTGTGCAATTGAAACAAACAAAATCAAATCTGGAAGCAAACAAATAAAATAAAAATTGCAACTGGGATGAAGCACTTAACTAGCAAACACCAGGTGGTGGGGTACTTCCCAAAGTTAAGAAAAAAGAAGCCAGACCCTCCACTATATTAACATGCAGAACAAGCAAACCCACAGACAGAGGGTGCAGACTGGTTGTCAGTGGATGAGGGCAAAAAGGCAATGAGTACCAACTGTCGACAGGAACAAACGCTTTGGAGCCAGACAGAGGCGATGATTGCTCCCATATTGAGAATATATTAAACACCACTGATCATATACTTCAAAATGGTAAATAGCGGGACTGGAGAGGTGGCTCAGGGGTTAAGCATCTGCTGCAACAGTGAAAGGTCCTAAGTTCGGCCCCACATAAACTGCCAAGGGGAAACGGTGCCAGCTTGCCCAATCTGCCAAAGTTGAATGCCACCAGTATTGGAAGAAACAAATTAATCATAAGAAACGAGCAGGCAAGTCAGCTGAGGGATATCATTTTAAAAATGAAACTCTTGCATAGACAGGTGTGTGCACACACACATGCAAACATGCACACACATGCAACATGTACTCAGGCGAAGGCATACACATGTACACATGCACACATTTAAACCCAGACACACAAACACACAGATACATGCATAGGCACACGTGCGTGCACGCACACACGTGCGCACACACACACGCACATGCACTCGCGCCCTAGAGAGTGCAGTGTGCCACACGGCATGTGAGAAGGTTAGAAGACAACGTTTAGAAGTTTTCCCTTCCACCATCCCCCAAGGCTCTAACTCAGCCTCCAGATTTGTGCACTGGCATCTTTACCACTTGAGTCACCCTGCCGGCCCACCATGCTTTGAAATAGCTGATGTCACCTCCAGGAACACATCAAAATCAGGAATCCCAAAGTCAGAGGAACTAATTCAGATGATATGGGGTTAGACCCTGTATCAGCAAAGAAACACGCTAGAAAGAGGCTTTTTGCATGTGTGAGGACTTTGGCGAGGGGCTGGGGATGTGGCTCAGCTGGCAGAGTGCTTGTCCAGCCTGCAGTGAACCCTGAGTTCAATCCCTGGGCTGCATAAATCAGCAAGACAGAGAGAGAGAGAGAGAGAGAGAGAATCAACAAATAAACTTTGGGTGAAAACCATAAGATGTTTATGTATGACAGGGCCTTAGCTCTTTTTTTTAACTATTTATTTATTTATTTATTTAGTGTGTGTGTGTGTGTGTGTGTGTGTGTGTATGTGTGTGTCTTTCTGTCTGTCAGAGGGCACCATGTTCTCTGTGGAGGCCCAAGGGTGACTTCGGGAATCATCCTAGATTGTTTCTACCTTCTTTCTTCCTCTAGAATTTCCCAGGCTCCTCCTACGAGGAAGGGAAGTGCAGGCCGATTTTTCTGCTGGCTTTTTTTACATGGGACCTGAGATCCGAACTCAGGACCTCCTGCTTACGATATAGAATCTTAACCCCTGAGCCATCTCTCCAGCCCCCCAAGGCCTAATTCTTAAGGAACATCCAGTGACATATCTAAGGAACAAAGGGACATCATATCTGCAGTTTACTTTCAATTAGTTTAATCCTTGAAATGTAAGTACTTTGTGCCCGTGTATTTATCTAAAGTTATCAGACAAAAGAGCTGGAGAGATGTCTCAGGAGTTAAGACTCTGCCTTGCAAGCAGAAGGTCCCAGGTCTCAGGTAAAGCTGCCAGGTGCAAATAGCAGTGACCTGCCCTTCTGGCCCTGGTGGACCAAGCCTGGAAAACCATAGCAAAGCCAAAAGGGTAGATGCTGTGGAACCCAGGTTCCCGCTGTGAAGCCCAAGTTCCCGCCAGCGCAAAATTCAAATCTCCCGCCGGCGCCAACTCACTGCAGGCGTTCTGACCAGAGCCTGCCTCGCCCTTTGGACTTCTCCCCCTGGGCATGCCGGGAACCGCCCAGGGCGAGGTTATCGGCCAGAACATCTGTGAACCAACTCAACTTCCCTGTGTGTAGTGGAAATTTTTACAGAATGTATTTGCTCAATGCAGTTGCTTTCCTATAAAAACCTTGCCCCAAATCCAGTCGGGGCCGTTCTCTTTTGCCTGAGCAGGGAGACGGTCGTGGCGCGCTAGTTTTAATAAAGCTTGCCTCTTGCCTTTACAGCAACCCGGTGGTCCTCGTGTCTCCTTCGGGGGTCTGGGTAAGGGGCCCAAAAGGAACCTCGGTTCCAACATATGGGGGCTCATCCGGGATGCCCCTGACCCAACTCGGAGGAGCCGACGACCAGGTTGGAGGTTGAATTGTCCTGTGTCTTGTGCATTGTGTCTGTGGTCTCTCGTGTCAGTTTCTTTTCCAGGCCACCTAAGTGGAACGAAATTGGGGCTGTACCTGTCGAGAGGTGGGTAGACGTGCCCGAGACCTCGCAGGGGTAGAAGGACAACGGTCTGACCCCGGGGGCAGCAGGGGGTAAGCCGCAGTTGGATGGTATATTCCCAGCTGGGCTCAGTTGGACGGTATATTCCCAGCTGAACCCCCATAAGGCTTGGGCAATTGGATGGTATATTCCCAATTGAACCCAACCCTGTCGAGTAAGCCGCAGTTGGATGGGACGTTCCCAACTGGGCCCATGGAAAAACTTTTCGGAGAAGGAGGGCATACCCGAACTGCAGCGGGCCTCCGAACTCCTCTGTTGCCGGCTTCTTTTACTTTCACTTTCTTCCCGGGAGAAAAACCGCTCGAGCGAGCGCGTAGGGACCCGGTGCAGCAGATAATTGTTGGGTTCGTGTTTGTGTCGTTTTCTGTGTTTCTAGGGTATTTTTGTATTCAAGAAATTAGGTATATAATGGGACAGACTCAATCAATGCCCCTTGACTTGACTATCAACCATCGGACAGACGTTAGGGATATCAGGAAGGGAAACTGGCAGGTTTTCTGCCGCTCAGAGTGGCCGGCCTTCCAGACCAGCCGGCCTCCTGGGGGATGAAGTTTACCACCCTCTGTTCTGATGAATGGCCCACTTTCTAGGGCGGCAAATGCTTGTTTTAAGGAAGCCTCTACCCCTGGTTGGAGGGGCCAGAAGACCATTTCAAATTATTGCGCGCTTATAATTACATCTTGGTTTTTTTGACTTTTTATTATTTGGCATGCTCAATTTAAATGCACGTGCACACTTAAGAACAACATAAAAGGCCTGAGTACGTACTGACTAAAATATTTTGTTTTATCTTGATTTCTATGAAGCTTCACAAAAGATGATATTGTGTTTTTACCTAGGATCTAATAACATCACTTTTGTAATTCCTTTAAAAGTTTGTTTTTCCATATGTAATACCAACATATCTAGCAACCAGAAAGGAAAACTGATTTCTGAGAAATTCATTGGAATTTCTTCATTCTCCTGGTATGTATGCTAATTTCCTGTTTCCAGGTGTACTCCTGTGTTCTGTTACAATCTTGCTAACTTAATTGGGATATAATGATTTTTAAGATGAGGTCTACTGTTATTGCCTCTTTTAAAGGACATTTTTTAAAGGGTAAACAACAGAAAACCATCAAGTATGAAAGAAAATATGTATGGTAGTTAGATGTGCAGGAGGTTTATGAGTTGGTTACTTAAAAAAAAAAAGTTAAAGTATGTGGTGAAGGTTTATGGAATGTTGTGAAGATTTGTGGAATGTTAGGTTTATGAGAAGACTAAAAATTAGAGATGATGGTTAAAGGAAATGTCATAAAAGAAAAGGCATTGAACCTCAAAAATTAGAAATTAAGAATTAAGCTTCATGTATTTAAATGTATTTCAATTGTTTGTTTTGATTAAATAAGACAGCAGCCCTAACAGGGCCCTCATCTGCTCCCTGGGAAGTGGGTTCCCAAAGAACAGGGTTCTGTTCAGCATCAGACCAACAGGAGGAACCGAGGCCCCGCCTCAGCTGCAGCTTGGAACGGACTCAAGGCCCACTAGGGAGTTTCTCTAAATCTTGGACTTTATGGTAAAAGAGACTGTGCTAAACCAACCTCTGCTCACCTTTTGGAGCAGGCCTCTCTTGGAGGGGGAGGAAAAGGGAACCTCGGTTCCAACATATGGGGGAGGGAATGTTTTAACCTCTGTATGAATGTGTGAGTGAATGTCGGCCTGAGGTGGGAAACCTGTAACACCTCTGCGCTCGAGTTTGTAGTCCCATGGCGAGATCCCTAAGATCTCTTAAAGCCATGGGATTCGATTGGGCCAGTTCTGCGTTTCCATGGTGATAACATATGGTCTAGGGTGGGATCGGATTAGAATCCGATCGCAAGTCACGAAATAGCTGAACCCACTATGGCTAAGTTATCACCCATGACTCTGCAAAGAGTGTGGCCAGGCTGGCGCTTGAATGATCTCTCCTGGAGGGATTCCCATCCTTTGTCTGTCTGTGCCGTGTGGTGGGGATCAATGTAACTTTAGCTCTTGTTAATCAATGAAAGGAAATTCCTAAAAATGTTTGCCCTGTAAGGAAAATGCTTCATGTCTGAGACAATGACCATACAGTTTAAATAACATAGGAAATGAAAGAAGCTTCAGGCATGTGTGGACCATGGACTCTCCCCTTTTAATGTCATCGGGTGGGGCTCTGGTGGCATTGGGTGGAGTGCTGGCCTCCCCCGGACCACACCAGGAGCAGTATCAGTGGATGTCTTTGCTGACAACACTGTGTATAGTGATTATCAGAACTCTGCTAAGCCACGCGTCCTTTCCTGAAGTCCAGGTTCACTAATTGAAGCCAAAAGAGAGAGATTTCCCCTTCCTGTGTCCAGGGACTATTTAAGAAATTGTGAATGCTTAGTTCTACCAACCTAAAAGAGGGTCAAGTCATAGCATATTCTCAGACATGCCCTGTATACATCTTAGACAAGAGATGATCCCAGGAAGATCTTTAAGTTATACTACCATCCAACTAGACAAACAAATGCCAGAAAGTTGAGAGACTATAGAGCTGGACCAAAAGTACCAGCTAGTAACTCAGGAAAAGCTTTGCCTCTCAATGCCCTCAAGACTAAGGTGAAACAGACAGGAATTTCATTTAGCTTCCATGTCAGCCAAAGTCCTCATCTGTCAGGGGGAAGTAAACTCTCATGTGGAGGACAACAGGGCTCTCATCTGTTGAGGGAAATAGGTCCCCATCATCTGTAAGGGAGAGGTTGGTACCATCAGGAAGCTTTCATTTCTGTCTTGGAGGTAGAATCCTTTGTTTCTGTTTGTCCTAGGACTTTACAGGTGACCTAGGACTTAGTATAAAAAAAAAAAAAAAAGAGAAAAGAAAGAGAAAGAACCAGAAAGCAAAGAAATCAGAACTTGACATTTGCCTTAGGGGATAGGTTAAACAGGCACCCCAAGCAGATCAACCCAGGACCCCTCCCGACAGGGGAAAGGTAGAAAAAGATGCTTCGAATATGACCAGACTGGGCGCTTTGAGACTGTTGTGAGCACAGAAAGCTTTCATATGGCCTATGTCCCAAACATGGGAATTTCCACTGGAGGAAAGATTGCCCCCTGAACCCCAAGGCCCAGGGGTCAAACACCCTGGTGGAGATCAATGTAATGGCCTGAAGCTCATAGCTTCCCTCCGATGGAAAAAGAGTTTGCCACTGATATCCAGCAAAAGGAAGCCCAAAAGTGCCAGGTTGAGCATCTCGTGAGAACCTTGGGTTTAACATGCAAATGGGAAGCCTCTTTGTTTCTATGTTAATAGACAAGGGAGCACAAAATTCTAGTGCTCAACTTCCTTCCTAGGCTTTTGTCAACTTTTGATTTTACTAAAATGTTTAAGATCAAGAAAATGACAGGCTCATTGCACTCACAAGGTAACTACTGAGACATGCCTTAGTGCCCGTATATTCAAGGTTTAGGCTTAATAGAATAAAATATTTTAGCACTGTTATAAAATTGGTTTTAGACGTACCAAAGGTATTAGAAGAGAAAATCATGGATTACAGAAAATGCCAGATAGCATGTAACAAAAGTCTACAGTTTAAAGACCCTAAATGCTGCATCCTTATCCAACCATTCTGATGAAAAAAATTCCAACCTGATAAGATATTATTTCAAGGAAACATTTTCTGGAGAAAAGACATGGCTTTATTTAAGAAAAATAAATATAAAAATTGTCAGGTCTTGGTGTTTCTTCCCAGTTCAGGCCTAAAGCCTGTTCCCTGGGGAAGGTCACTGTAACCCCATGGGCAGGTGCTAGGAATTTCTTGGTATGTCACAATAACGCCCAGGGACAGGTGCTAAACATTCTTTCCTAGGTAATTTACGTTTTGCCCCGGGCTGGCGTGAGCCCCCAGGCCGAGCCCGCTTGGACCCCTTCTGCCCCTGCCGCACCCCTCTCCACCCTGGCCACAGGGGTTTGGGCTCCGTGGTTGTTGACCTCCTCTACTAGAGAGATTAAGAAGACTAGAGTGGTGTTTGATGCCAGCTTGTTCCTGCTGCTTTCCTTGACAGTATTCAGCATCGTGAGTGTGAAAGTTTTTCCCATGTCCTAGAAGGTTGCCTAAAGTTAAACTCAGTGCTTGACAGAGAGAAAAAGCAATGGCAAACTTAAGAAGTAAACTAAGAAAAACAGCAAAACTCCAGGTGTAGCTCCAGAGCAGCTCCATTAGCTAATCAATGCTGGCTTTTCATTTAGATTAGAGAAATGGTGCTACATCCCTTTGGTCCCCCAAAAGAAAAAGACTTATGTTGCTTTATTTTTCAGAATAAAAAAGGAGGATAATTTAAATTGCTCTGTACAAAGAATCAGTTCGCATTGTTTTGGACAGGTTTTAAAATATGATCTACAGTAGCCAGAGGAAAAAGGTCTCCTTGGCTTTTACACCTTGTAAATGTGTTCTTTTACTAACTCCTGCTTGCTTATACCCACGACAAGACTGCTGAGCTTGTTTGGTTTATCTCATGTGCCTTCCCAATTACAATGGTCTAATCCTTGTGTAGATCTTCAAAGTTTAACCTGTGTTTTGTCTCTTTTAGATGGACCTTAAAGTAATAGGGCCATCTATAAAAGACCTCTAGACCATCCCAGCATTTCATAGATGAGGATATCAGACTGCACTTATTTCCTTCGCCCTGAGTCAGCAGGAAGCAGCCAGATCGAATCATCGCCCCTTATCCCCAGAGCAGTCTGAATTCTCAAATAGGTTTATGGGGAAATGAGGCAGGATTAGAGCAGCAATGCTGGGATGGGTCTCTCAAGGTCTTTAGAATTCTGAAGAGACGTCCCCTACTGCTGGAATCACCTGGAAAGAACACCCCTCCTGAGGAACTGACTCCAATCCTCCCAGAAATTTACCACAAGAACTGTAACTGGCACTCCATGATTGGAGTGTGCCTAAAGAAAAGGGGGGAATGTGGAACCCAGGTTCCCGCTGTGAAGCCCAAGTTCCCGCTGGCGCAAAATTCAAATCTCCCGCCGGCGCCAACTCACTGCAGGCGTGCTGACCAGAGCCTGCCTCACCCTTTGGACTTCTCCCCCTGGGCGTGCCGGGAACTGCCCAGGGCGAGGTTATCGGCCAGAACATCTGTGAACCAACTCAACTTCCCTGTGTGTAGTGGAAATTTTTACAGAATGTATTTGCTCAATGCAGTTGCTTTCCTATAAAAACCTTGCCCCAAATCCAGTCGGGGCCGTTCTCTTTTGCCTGAGCAGGGAGACGGTCGTGGCGCGCTAGTTTTAATAAAGCTTGCCTCTTGCCTTTACAGCAACCCGGTGGTCCTCATGTCTCCTTCAGGGGTCTGGGTAAGGGGCCCAAAAGGAACTTCGGTTCCAACAACGCAATCCAGGATGATTCTTGAAGTAACCTTAGGGCCTCCACAGGGACATACAGTGCCCTCTGATACACACACAAACACACACATACACGCACACCACAAAATAAAAACAATAAAAGTAAGAGACAAGTATGACCAAGTGATTAGTTGGCAAAACCGAGCTACCTGGGGAGGTTGTTGGTGCTATTCTGCAACTTTCTGCTTAAAATATTTTCAACAGTGAAAATATCGGCTGGGCGCACTGGTGCGAGCCCATAGTCATAGTACTCAGGAGTCAAAGCAGGGGGATTGTTGCCAGTTTGAGACCAGCCTAGACTACATAGCAAGCCCTGTCTCAACACCGCAAAGGAAATAAAACAGCTAATTGCCTGGAGGTTTCTGGGCATCCTTGACACGATTTTGCTTTGATACTGTTTCCAGACTCTGGGGTAGCATCTCCATAGCAACCTGCTTCTTCACATGAGAGGCTGCTGTAACTGGGCTGACCCAGAGGGTCCAACTGGATGGCTCAGGGGTTACAATCTTTGCTCACAAGCAAAAAGCTAGGGAGTTAGGATCCCCAGATCTCATGTAAAAAAAGTGATAAGCCAAAATGGCAGCTGCCTGAACCTCTAGTTCTGGAAAAGCCAAAACGGCAGCTGCCTGCACTTCTAGCTCTGGAAGGCGGAGCCTGGGAAACTCTAGAGTAAAGCAATAAGGAGAGAGAACAATCCAGAAAGATTCCTGATGTCATCTTGGGCCTTTACACACGCACACACTCAAGAACCATCTTGTACACATACCCATGCACACTTGGGATGGAGATGTCTTGCAAGCAAAAACACCAGGCAGAAAGATTTTTTGCACTTTTGGCCCAGGAGAACCCAAAAGCACAGACCCTGGGAAAACCTAAAAGCAAAGCAGTAAAGAGGTAGAACAATCCAGGATGACTCCCAAAGTTACCCTTGGGTCTCCACTGGCACACACAGTGCCTTCTGATACACACACACACACACACACACACACACACGCCAAAAAAATCTGCTTCTTTTTCTCTTTGTCTTTCACTTTCTCTGTCTCTCTCTTACTCTATCTTTCCTTCCTCTCTTTTTTCTATTTTTCTTTCTCTTGTTTTCTCCTTTTCTCCTCTTTCTCTCCTATCTTCCTCCCTTTCTTTCTGTTTTTCCTTTCTTTCTTTCTCTTTCATTCTCTCTCCCCCTCAATCTCTCCCCCCAATGGTGGAATTGGGGGATCAAACCCACAGCTGTCATCTATGCTGAGCTGTATGTGTGTGTGTGTGTGTGTGTGTGTGTGTGTCAGAGGGCACTGTGTGTCCCTGTGGAGGACCAAGAGTGACCTCAGGAATCATTCTGATCGCTTCTACCTCCTTGTTGTTTCTCTCTAGGCTTTCCTAGGCCCTGCCTGGGAAAATGGTGGAAAAACCATTTCCACCTGGTGTTTCCGATCTGGGGTTCTCACTTTAAACCTTTGTCTTTTGGTTTTTTGTACATATTAACCAGCAGTGTATTTAGCAGCTGGTTTCAGGGGTGTTTTTTTAGATCCATTTCTTGAGAAAAATGTCAAGGACTGGAGAAATGGCTCAGGGGATAAGACTGCCTTGAAAGCAGAAAAACCTGAGTTCGGATCCCAGGTCTCACATAAAAACAAAAGAGAACAAAGAAAAAAAAAAAACACCAGGCATCCTGCACTTCCACGCCCTGGTGGGAGGAGCCTGGAAAATTTCAGAGCAGAACAAAAAGGAGGTAGAATTTAGGATGATTCCTGAAGTCACCCTTGATACAGTGCCGAGAGAGAGAAAGAGAGAGAGAGAGAGAGAGAGAGAGAGAGAGAAAGTCTTTACAGGATTATGTAAAACATATGCATTCTAGTTAACAAAGAGAAGTCAGGAGTGACATCTAGCTGCTGTGGGACCAGACATGATGTCGCCAGGTAGAGTAAACATGCATGTCACCTTGTTGCCAGAAGAGAATGGACAATGGTCCGTGTATTAACATTTCTTTTGATAGGCAGGAAAGAACTGATAGGGAGGGAGAACAGCCCAGCCAGTTTCTTAGAGAAACAAAAGCTTTCCAAACGACTTGGGAGTTTTCTCAACTTCCAAGGAGGGAGCTCGACCTATTATTGTCTTGTAGACAAGAGGCAAACTCAACCACCCAAGGGAGGAGTCACTCAATGGCATGTTCAGTTGCTAATGTATCATCCAGAGCTCAGGTTTCTGGGCCTAGCAACCCCCACAGTTCCTCCTTGTTTTTATTATTAAAAAAATAGACCTAGTTTCAATATTAAGGAAGCCAAGATTATAAAAGGCAAACAAATCAATTCCCAAATAGCAACAAGTGTCAAGCCAGTCAGATTTTTTTTGGAGTTTTAAAATTACATGTTATTTAAATGAGTCTGAATTCTGTCCCAGATATAAATCCTATCTCAGTACCAATACTGACTTATTTACGTTTAGGAGAAGCACAATTAACAATAAAACAATAGATACATTTGGTGGGATAAATGCAAGCAAAAGTCAACAGACAATTTTACATTTTTAGGAACCAAAAGTAAAACATGGTGAGTACACAATAGTGATTTTTGAATAGACAAATAAAGTCCTTTTGCATATGGTGAGTAGAGTTAACTTTCAAAGTCCAGTTTATGAAAGACTCTCACAGTCAGTCCAAACAGAGGTCAAAAATCCATCATAGAAGTAAATATTTTGTGTCCAGGCATTGATCATATAAGAAAGTCTGATACTTAAGTCTAGAATGTTGAAGAATAGAGCAGCGCGAGAATAGCCAAGGGATGCCTGGGGGTCACTGGTTGTTGAGACTCTTGGACTAGTCTGGCTCCTTCATGCATCAGAGCATCTATTTCGCTCCAGGTCAGGATCTGGTTCCTCAAGTTGTTCTGTATTGATGCCAGCTCCTTTATTCCTGTAGGCTGAGAGCTGTCATCTTGTCAGGGAAGCTCTCCATGATTTTCTATTGGGCAGACCAAATGCTTGGGAATCCACTTGTTGATGGAGAAACACAAAGAAACCCGCGACTCCAGCGGAGCTCTGAGTCTGGTTAGAACAGATGTATGTCAAAGGTGTTCTGCCATTATAAAACCATTTTTAACTGTATTTCTTTTTTTTTTTAAATATAAAATGGAGGAAGGAATTAAATGAGGTGTATCTGAGGAAGTCCTTTCCCCCTCCTAAATTTATAAAATACCATTTAATCATGTCATTCGCACATTTAACAACAGTAATTATAATTAATAAAAGAAAAATTTGTCCTATGATAGAATGTCCATGTCCCTCAGAACTGAGTCGATCCCTTTCTTGCCCTAAACACAGCGTCCAGCCAGCTATACTGGCGGCTGGCACCATGTGGATGAGTGTGCCTCCCGGCCCTGCAGACCTCGTGGCTGGGTATCTCTGCTCCTGTCCTCCTGGGACTCTGGGTATGTCAGGGTGAGAAGGATGGAAGACAGGATGAGAAATTGAGCCTTTCCCTTTCTGACCACGCTCCCATCCCCCCCAGGAGTACTCTGTGAGATCAACAAGGACCACTGTGGCCCAGGCCCACAATGGCACCTGTGTGGACTTGGTGGGCGGCTTCCACTATAACTGTCCCCCAGGATACACGGGCTGCGCTGCGAGGCGGACATCGAGTGTCACCTGGGTGCCTGTCACACCGCTCACACCCGGGACTGCGTGCATTTCCACTGCCGGTGCCATGATGGCTTCACAGGTAGGCATGATGGGTAGGTGCTCTCCCCTCCCCCCCGGACAGTTGTTCCTCCATCGCGGTTGATCTTTCCGTCCCTTCTTGCCCAGGTCCCCGCTGTCAGTCAGCCCTGTCCTTTGTGAGTCGCAGCCGTGTCAACACGGAGGCCAGTGCCCTCCCAGCCCAGCGCTCGGGGGTGGGTTGACTTTCACCTGCTACTGTACTCAGGTATGTGTGAATGTTTCCATTCCTGGGGAGGAAAGAGGGAGTGGCCTTTAGGAAGAGTTGTGTGTGTGTCTGTGTGTGTGTGTATGTGTGTGTGTGTGTGGGGTCCTAAGCAGAAGACTTGGAAGGGGTTCTTGGAGAGCCTGGTGTTTGGGGGGCTTAGAGGCATGGCTACTTGTGGAAGGCATGGCTTATCTGCCCAGTGTAGCCCCGGAGATCAGGTCGACTTATAGAGATTGGAGGGTGCAAATATTCCAAGTCTGAACCCCTCCCTCTTGAACTTCTCTCTTATCCATCTTCCTGTTCCTCTTCCTCTCCTCACCCCCTCCACATTAGCGGTTCTGGGGTCCGCGCTGTGAGCGGGTAGCACGCTCCTGCCCGGAGCTGCAGTGCCCGGTGGATGTCCCATGACAGCAAGACAGCCCCGTTGCGCCTGTCCCCCGGACCTGTCGGGACCCTCCTGCCGCATCTCCAGGACGTCGTCGCCCCCGGGCGCTGCCAACGCCAGCTGCGCCTCCTTCACGGGGGCGCGTGCCGCCCCGCGCAGTTTTCCCCTTTCTTTCGCTGCGTGTGCGCCGCCGGCTGGACGGGCTCGCGGTGCGAGAGCCCTTCGGCCGCCCCCGAGGTCTCGGAGGAGCCCCGATGCCCGCGAGCCGCCTGCCAGGCCAAGCGTGGGGACCAGCGCTGCGATCGCGAGTGCAACAGCCCGGGCTGCGGCTGGGACGGCCGCGACTGCTCGCTGAGCGTCGGCGACCCCTGGCGGCAGTGCGCGGCGCTGCAGTGCTGGCGCCTCTTCAACAACAGCCGCTGCGACCCCGCCTGCAGCTCGCCCGCCTGTCTCTACGACAACTTCGACTGCCACACGGGGGGCCGGGAGCGCACCTGCAAGTGAGCCGCTGCCTCCCACCCCCTCCCCCTTCTCTTCCTCTTCTCCCCTTCCCTTTTTTCTCTTTTTTTAAAATTTCTTTTTAATTATTTATTCAATTGTGCTTGTGTGTGTGTGTGTGTGTGTGTGTGTGTGTGTGTGTGTGTGTGTAGATGTGTGTAGAACCACGGGCGAATTCGGGAACCACCACGGACGCCTCCACCTCCTTCTTGTTTACTCTGCCCCGGGATTCACAGGCTCCGTCCTACCAGGACCAGAAACGCAGGCCACCCCTGCTTCCCTCCTGCGAATACGGTGGGGTCTGGGATCCGAACTCAGGAACTTCTGCCTGCAAGGCAGAGGCATAACCCCTGAGCAACCTCTCCAGCCCCCCCTTTCTCTTCTTCCTCCTCCTCCTCCCCTTTCCTCCTCCTCTGCTTCTTCTCCTTTCTCTTCCTCTCCTCCTCTTCCTCTTCTCCTCTTCCTCTTCTGTTCTCCTCCCTTCTCTTCCCACTTCCTCT